>JAZHYW010040029.1:0-104909 GCA_037355805.1 Ixodes ricinus
GGAAGAACATATTTTCTGCAATAACACTACAAACCATGTATGCATTAGAGCACGTTTTCTTTTTTTTATACACAATACCGCAACAAGCACAGCCTGACACTCGTTTAGTTTAGAGTTCCTTATAATATATTGATGTAAAGTTTGGATATATGAATCAAAATATTAAAGAAAGACTTCGATGTTATAAGGATCGCACCAGGCTGCATTATATAATATCTGTCTTCCTGGCAGGGGCCTTCGCGCATTAAAACAAAAATCAGAGCTCTTTCTTATTTTTGTGAGTACACAAATATTGCACAGGCAGTGTCGTGTGAAGTGTGTAATATTGCGCCCGGACGTTTTATTTACCATTCCTTCATAAAAAGTTGTTTCTTCAGAACATTTAATTGAAAGTTGGTTCAAAACCATTCTTGTAAAAAGTAGTTTTTATTAACTTTAAAAATATCAGGGGGTTACAGCTGCAACACCTTCCGCAAAGCGTTAAATGGAGAACAAAAATATGTATATTGCAGTACCTATATTTTCTAATATTTTAGGTCCTTGTAAGCGCAACCGCGTTTATTTACGCCTATTGCACGGATTTAGGCGACGCCACAAGCTGCGGAGACCTATAAGATAGCGCCAAAAGCGCACCGATATGGTGGTCATGTTTTAGCACACTTCTTATTGTCGATGAACCCACCAAGTAGAGGAAAGCACCAGTGACTTTTGTTTTAGAAACTGAATTCTGGCATGAGCTCAAAGTGTCACCTGCGTTCGAATGTAAAGTGATATAAGCAGGGAAGCATATTCCATTGTGACTTTCAAGCAAACGACAAACTCCTTGCAAATTCAACATCGCTGCACTGCTCAGGCTTGAAAATTCTCATTCCTTGATTATATAACCTAATGCTCTTCTGCATTCATTTAAAAATAAAAAAGTTCAATAGAGCTGTCACAATAGAGGCTTTGGAGACCTTTTTCTTACTAGTTTTAGCACTTTCATTGATTACACTCAGTTTGAAATTTTAAAACAACATTTTGACAAGTTGATGAATATCACAGGATGTCTGCAAAATCAGAGTTCGGCTAAACAGTTTTTTGTTGCTTGACTTCTTGTGCAGGGTGGATCTGCGATTTAAATACCTTATATAAAATTGTATCTACGGCATTTTTTATTTTTTATTTGGTAGCTCAATGGGTATACGATTTCCATTTATTGGCCCAACTCAAAGGACACTTAGATATTAATTAGGGTAGTTGAGTTGGCTGACGAAAAATGGTAAAATAACAAAATAGTGGTAGTTGAATTGGCTAACATGTATTTGAAGGAAGAATTTATTAGGCGTGCCCGATCTATATGCACTGTTTCAGATAAGCTATAAATCAATTAACGTGTCTCATCTACCTGTCAGTAGGGGTTGATAGATTTTAATTGTGAATAGCAGATTAAAACGGTTAGGGGCAGATATATTAGGATATTTTGTTCCACCTTACAATCGCAATATTTTAATACCATGTCAGTGAATGAGCTTAGCTTATTTAAAAATACGAGATAAGTTGTTCATCTAGGAATTATTTTTACCGTCATCAATATTCATATAGGCACATTTTCTTGTTTGTAATCACAAAAGATTAAAAAATAGAGATACAACCAGGTTATACAGAGTATAGATTAAAACATATCTAAATGTAGAACCTTTACTGTTCCGTTCGTTTGCCGAAAAACGCCTCCTTTTTGAGCGGTGGTCAAAGGGAACACCAGCCACTCCCTGCGGTGACACTAAATTATACTACCTGATAATTCGCCGGCTACATTACAATTACCTCCAATACCCAAATAAGGTGACATTGTCTTGCGGCTTTTATCTAAAAAAAGCTTTCTTTTGCGAATGTATTCCTGCATAAACGAGTCTCCAGCAACCTATAGCCAATAGGCGAAGAAAGTAATATTATTGATTGTACAGGCATTTTCGACACACTTGCCGTCTACGATTGATGTAAAAGACTTCAAAAGTTAAGGCTTAAGACGAACTGCAACTAGTACATGACGGTGTTGAAACAAGTTCTATCCAGTTGGCTGACGCGCGTTGCCGAGCGAGCGCGTAGTCGAATTGTTAAAGCGCTTGGCTATCACGCGGAAGCTCCGGGTTCGATTCCAGGGAGCGGACTCCTCTGTAATCTCTTCTTTCAACTTAGCGTTCTCATGAGTTCCGAAACCTTGTCGTCTGATCGAGGTCCGAGTGTTCTACGCGCCGAACCTTCTACGCCTAATGGTGCAGCAACCCACGCGGGGACAAGGGGCGCTCCGCGTGACGGCCGGGGTCAGTCTCGCCATAGCGCTCGATCCTGCTCTTTCGCCGACATTGACGCCAGCGACGCTAGCCTTTCTCCATTTTGCTTTGGGTACAAGTTTCTACCATCAAACGTTTAGTTTCTTTAGTTATTCTCTGCCTCTTCCTTTGTCATTAGTGAAACTTTGGTGGTGTTGCGGAGTAATGAATTCCGTGTGCGTAAAGCGTACCCTTCCGACAGCACCCGGCCAAACGACGTGCTCAGCCCCGGAAGGCTACTCTTCACCGAAGAAGCCGAAGCCCGAACAAGCCGTCGTACCATAGGTCAGTCACTCGAATTTGGTCACATGCCCGAGAACGGGAAGCAGAAGATCCCGGCCCTGACCACCCCACCCGTTGTCGTCTTGCGCGTCGCGCTCCACGGACACCTGCTCCCTTTCTTGGCGAGATCTATGAGGACGTCGAAGACTGGATCAAACAGTACGATCGCGTGGCTCGACACAACGAATGCAGTGACGAGCAGCCCCTGCAGAAACTCTATTTCTCGCTTGAAGGTACTGCGAGGCTCTGGTTAAAAAACCACAAAACCTTCTTCACTTCATGGGATCTTTGCAAGAATGAGCCGATCCGTACCTTCGTTAATCAACCCTTAACGGAAAGGGCTAAATATCTGCTGCTATCGAGCATCCAAGGCTCCAATAGGAGCGTCACTAGCTTCATAGAAGACGTCTTGCACCTGAGCTCCCACGCCGACCTTCAGGCCAGCGAGGTAAAGACGGTGCGTGTTCTGATGCGTGGAGTAAAGGACGACAACTTTGGTGGACTCGCACGCAATCCACCGACGATTGTTCAAGGATTTGTCACCGAGGCGATGAACATGGAGGTGGCAATCCTGACAAGAGCCACCCACTACCAGCGGCACCAAGACGTAGTTTCTTCCTCACCATCAGGATTAGACCACTGCTATAGCCCGAGTGGAATTCGGGAGACAAATCGCGACGTCCCACGTGAAGAGCTAAGGAAGCTGCTGCCCACTGCTGGACCCCCACCCTTACCGTTGCTCGTCGAGGTCGTTCGAGAGGATGTTCACCGAGCCTTCCAGACCGAAATTCCCACCAACACAACGACGCAAAAGGAGCCTACGATGAGCCAAGCCGTCATGGCCAGAAAACCGCCGTAAGCTAACCGCCAGGCCACGGCACCACCTTGACGAGACCCAGCGATGCCGCAGTATGCCCGAGGCCAGGAAGGACAAGCCCAGTACGTTCGCCCGGAGCGGCCCTCGGGAAAGAAAACTGACTTGTGGAGGACGGCCTATCGTCGCCCGCTTTGCGGCGACGATAGGCCGTCCTCCACAAGTCAGGCGCTTTGCAACATGGCGAAGTGTTGTAACTACCGCCCACCGGAAGTCGAGGACCATCTGATAAGGGACCACTTTGTTGTCGGCCTGCACGATACTAAGTTATCAAACCGACTCTGCCGAAACTCGAAGTTGACGCTCGAGGAAGCTCTAGTCCTGGTGCGTCAGCATGAAGATTCTGCTGCAGAACTCCTCGGGGTGTCTCCACCACGTAAGAACGTGGTCGCTGTGCTTCGCTCAGAACCTTGACCTCGACGAACTTACTTCTGGTGCGGCTCGCCGTGCTGACAGCACCAAGTTCAATTGATGCCAACTTGCCTTTCTTTGAGCTGCAAACGGCTTCAAAAATGCCCCTTCTCGTGGCACAGGTTGCATGAAGCCTTGCTCGCGGGACATTCCGTGCGCGGATGAGGAGGCGGTCCACAGTAGACGCAGAAAGAGGGACTTGACCCGCTTGCTGCCTGCGCGCGCGCTTGTCTCGGCGGGCGGTGTCTTTTCGCCTTAGCCGCATCGATGTTCAGCGCAGCGGTCCCCGATGATACCGATGACTGCACCTCTTCGAGCTTTGCTGGGCAAGAACAGCGCCTGGACTTGGGGACTCGAACAGCAGTCTGCCTTCCTGAAGCTGAAGAAGATGCTGTCTTCAGAGGTCTGCATGTCAAGGTACCATCCGGTGCTGGCTACTTTTGTGTCCGCTGACGCCAGCTCGTTCGGACTTGGTGCTGTGCCCCTGCAGGACCAGTGTTCAGGAGAGCGAAGAGCAGTGGCTTGCCCGTCTCGGTCCTTGACCCCCACTGAGCAACGGTACAGCCATACCGAAAACGAGGCCTTGGCGGTCACTTGGGCGGTTCAACGTTTTGATAAGAACGTCCGAGGCTTACACATCTTGGTAGAGACGGATCACCTTCACCTGACGTCTTTGTTTGGCAGCATAGATGTGGATGTCCTCCCGACAAGAATCCAACGCCTCCGCCTCAGTTTAATGAGGTACCAGTTTAAGATACTCCACGTTCCTGGCAAGCTGTTGGCGACAGCCGATACCCTATCCAGGGCACCGTTGGGACAGGCGTCAGCGGTGGTCTGCACAATGGAACTCTTCGTGGAGAATGTGGTCCTGGGATCCAATACACGTCACCCGTTGGACTTGACAGGCTCCGTCAGGAGCAGGCTAGATACGGCGAGTGCGGGGCGCTCATGAAGCACTGCAACCATGCAGTGCTTCATGCCTGGAACAGGCACCGTACAAGCCTCCAGTGGTGCCTGTTCCAGAACCTCCTGATCTACGGGAGTCGGACAAGTCACTTGCTTATCGACCTCTTGGTCTGCAGCAGCGCACTCTCAGCCGTCCAGCAACCCCTGACATCGTCAGTCAGAGACCCTTGGACCCTGAGTCTGAAGTTGTTCGGACATCTCGGTATGGTTGGGCGATAGTCCGCCCCAAAAGACTCAACCTATAACTTCGGTCTGTGTTACGAGAGGAGATGGACTCTTTCCAGCGTTGTGGTGTTGTTGTGGTGTTGGGAAGAGTTGATGGTTTTAGGATTTTAGGTTTTAGACGTCACCTGTATCTTCGGTCTTTGTTAGAAGGAGAGATGTACAGTCGCGCCACTAACCTAGAGGGCGCCACCTATTTGTTAAGTGGATCATAAATAAAGCCGCCGGGAGCGAGCTACTTCTATTTCGTCACCGTCTCTCGGAACCTCTGTGTCGTGTTCCACACCAACAACCTTTCAACTGGTGCTTGGTCGCAAAGTAACGACAATGCTGGACGCGATGTTAACCCTCAATTCGGCTGTCGACAGAAAAGACGGCGCCCAGGCGGTTGCCCAACGGACAGAAAGAGTCAGTTAGTTCGTCAGACTCTGGATTAAAGCCGAACAACCTGTCGTCACAGGCAACTGCAACCTTCGTCGTAGGGAAGTTCACTTCCAGCCAGGAGACAGGGTGTGGGTGTGGACACCGAATCGCCACCGTGGTCTCAGCGATAATTTGTTAAAATGGTACTTCTGACCCTACAAGGTGCTTCATCGACTCGAGGATCTAAACTACGAGGTGATATCTGACAGAAAACGGACTTCATCACTTCGCTCGCCACGACCGGAAGTCGTCCACTTCGTGCGCCTCGAGCCGTACTATGGTCGATTGGACTGTAAACTGCGTTTTCGCCCTACGCTCGCTAGGACTGTGTTTTTAGAAGCCTCCGTTCGTGCCATTATTTTTCTTTGTTTTGCTCTTTTGTTTCCTAGGACGTCACATCGACACGATGCACTTTTAAAAGAGGGGAGTAATACCGTGCGCTTTGCCGAACGAGCGCGTAGCCGAATGGTTACAGCGCTTGGTTATCACGCTCCGGGTTCGATTCTATGGAGTGGATCGCTCTTTTAGGCATACTTTCAACTTAGCGTTCTCGTAAGTTCGGGAACCTTGTCGTCTGATCGAGGTTCGAAAGTTCTACGCACCGAACGTTCGACGCCGAATGTTCCAGAAACACTCGCGGGTTTAAAAGGTGCTCCGCGTAGCAGTTTGGTGTCAGTCTCGCCCCAGCGCACGATCCTGCTGTTTCGCCGACATTGACGCCTTCAACGCTAGCCTTTCTCTAATTTGATTTGGGAACAAGTTATCCCCATTAAACCTTTCGTTTTTTTTTCAGATATTTTCCGCCTCATCATTTGTCATTCATGACAATATGTACTGTTTCAGGTGAGATAGAAATCCCATTAACCTCTCTCTTCCACCTGTCAGCAATAGTTGATAGATTGTAATTGAGAATATGAGATTAAAATTGTTATGGGAAGAGCAATTACATATTTTGTTCCGCCTTACAAATGCAATATTGAATGAGATTGTTTTGTCTAAAGAACTAGATAAGTTGTTTATCTAATAATTATTTTTACCGTCGTAAATCTTCATAAAGACACACCTTCTTAGTTATAATCAGAAAAGAGTAAGAAATGGGGCTACACAATGTCATGGGGAGTGGAAATTCAAATATATCAACATGTAGATTCAATTTCGGTTGCGTTCGTTTGCCAAAAACGCCTCTTTCCCAGTGGTTGTAAAAATGGACGCCAACCGCTACCTGTTGTATCTTAAAATATACTAACTGCTAATACGCCAGCTCCATTACAATTACCTCCGATACCCAAGCAACTTGACATTTTCTTGGGGTTTTTACCTAAAAAGCATCCGTTTGCGAATGTAGTCCTGCACAAACGAGTATCTAGCAAGTACACACAATAGGCAAAAAAGTAATGTTATTGATTCTACAGCCATCCTTGGCACACCTGACCTCTACGCAATGATTTAATAGAAATCGAAAGTTAAGGTTCAAGACGAAATTCAACCAGCACTTGACGGTGCTGAAACAAGTGCGATGCAGTTGGCAGGCGGCAACCTTTTGCGGCTGGATTGCTATGCATAAAGGAGTATTTGGCGCAGAAATATAAAATGTTCATACGGAGATCAATGAGGAAGCCAATTCTCCCTCTTCCGGATTAGAAACACCGGTTAACGTTAAATAAAAACCCGTAGCGCGGCTTCTAATAAAAATTGGACTGAGATGATTAAAAATTGTATTGATAAACTCAGAAATCGTGCTACCTGCCAACGTTTATTATTTCGACAACATTGGGACTATTTTTATAGTTAAAATATGAAAACGGTGCATAAAGACGACGGGCGAGATGAAGAAAGACACGTGATATATACACGTGCATGTATATATTGCGCTGACTCGCAATTAAATTATATTGAACGGAACAGTGCAATGTGGCAGAGTCATATATGTTATACTTACGAAACCTCGGGCCGGCAGGCCTGTTCTAATTTTTGTGTCCGCACATTCAAAAACTGTAAAACGGGCAATCGCGAAGACCTGCTACACGCATGCATTTCGAAGGTCTTGCTTTCACAAAGTTCAACTTAGCTTCGATAAGCAAACTGAAAGCCGCACTGACGTTGGGTTTCCCTCACAGATGTTGACAACTTACGCTGAGTCACTGCACAAAAAAAACAAAAAACTTTGCCTGTGACAAGCGATATCATTTCCAGCAGTGGAAATGGACGGGACAGAAGAATGTTTGCTATCATTTCGTATGTGCATGGCCTGGCGCGTAAACATCAACGTATGTCAGGCAGGTGTGACGTGTACGTGTTGTTTTCCACTCCTTACAAGCTTTCAATACTGTGTTGAGCCGTTAATTTCTCTGATAGAAAGGTGATATCCTTTACTACGAAGCATCGTAATAGTTACGTTACATGCGGCGGAGCGTTTTGTATTTCCTTCCTTTGTCTTGCAGCAGGCGTTGTGGTGGCCAGACGGGTTGCTGTATTAATGATAGAAGAAGGTAGCATGCCTACAACATCTCGTCGACGATGTCTCGACACCTTTGCATACATTGTGACTGCAGATCTCACCCTTAGTTTCAACTGTGTGAGATTGCTAAGTCGCACTGGGAGCAGTTAAGACGCGAAATTCTGCAGGCTTTAGAAATAGACAGGTTAGGTTTCGTGTGTGTCAGCAGCCCTTCTGTTGACTTATCTAGAAAGGAGATCTATTTTGTGGCCTCTTGATTTGCTTGGTTTTGGAGTGCGCCAATGTATGTCTTTTCAGAGACGATACAAACTTTTTGTGCTTATTGTGTTGTGTTTTTTCAGGCTGATTCTCTTCCGTTTTTATTTTCAGCTGTGCACGTATATACTGCACTGTTTCGTCCAATAAAATTTAGTTGCAAGTCAGCGCTCCCTCTGTGTCTTACTTCATTCAGTTTGTCATTTCTTGCGCGGTTTTCCTCTTTTAAGTATGTTGTATCGACTCACCAAAGCTTCGCCCTTAGAGAATATTAAAAAAATACATATTACGTAACGTGGGGCACAAATGAGGATAGCCCTATGCTAGCATGCATGTAAGACCTATTTGTTAGTTAACCATATAACAAAAGATATCCAGATGCGATATATATATATATATATATATATATATATATATATATATATATATATATATATATATATATATATATATATATATGTAAAGCTTCAAGCCGTCTAATAATTGCAAAATGGTAATTATATCTTCTGCATCGCACAGCTGTCTATTTACGTACTCTCGAAGGACGCCAGGTTCTGCCGCGAGTAACAAAATTGAAGTTAAATGCGACCTTGTTCACGTTGAGTAGATGCCGTGTTTTTGGAATGTTTAATAGTCTTGCTAAGAAAGAACTCAGGTTAGTCAAAGGCTTTTGAAAAAGACGAGGTACATAGAGCAAGCGTCCTCCATAAGCCTGTAGAATTATCACGCTCAGTAGTAGCGGAGTGGCTGGGAAGACTCCGATTAGGACCGCCACATCTCAAGATTTGTGAGTTCCTGAAGTGCGGAAGCAGTTATACTTTCAGGGTGGCGAACCATCTGCACCAGCTGGTCCATTATAAACACCTATAAAAGCTTTCACAATCTTGCATAAAAAACAAAGCGCACTTAAAAAAAAACTTATGTGGTTGATTGTTTTTGCCAACTATGCCCGGAAGATGGAAGGTCATTTCGAGGAAAACGAAAGCATTCCCTTAGGGGCCTTGGAAGAGTTTCAACCTTGGCGAAGCAACAGGCAGCTTAATAGCATGTGTGGCCAGGTTATCATGTGACAATCAGTGCATACATTCGACTAATAGACATGCACTTTATGAAAAAAATGAGCAGCATCAATCCCCGTGGCAGGATTCTACATGAGCCAACCTCCCTGGTTCTTGGTGTTGCCAAAGCAGAGTGGTTAGGAATCTAATGTGCGAGTATGCTAAATTATTTGTTAGGTAGGCCGCAGGAGTGTTTGTGTTACCTTTTGTTATATTACCTTTGTTCGTAGTTTCTTCAGTGATTGTATCACTATTTAGTATTTTATTTCACAGGAGAGAGATGTACTGGATGTATGCTGGTAGCTCTGTTACGCCGAGCTTATCATACCGTACGTAAACTATGCATATATTTTGCCTGATGCCATACATACAGTATGGCACCATATAATAGGTGAATCAGAAACGCTGGTGGCATAAACTTTATTAGTCACCTATTTCTCGTGTGAATTTCCTAACTGACCTTCTCATTTAAAAAAATAAATATGTTTTATAAGAGACTGTGATTAACGAGATTGTGGAAACGTATCTCCGCCTACATTCCGCACATTTTTAAAACCCTACTTGTTCTTGCACTGCACATTTTTATTGAGGTGCGCAAACACCTCTAGAGTGTATATTGTTCTTTCACGTAAAAAAATCCAAACACGCAGACCGTTTTGTCAAGCTTAGAAGTAGCATGACAATGAACGCGGGAAATTTGAAACTATACTGCGCTTCGTAATTCCTATACAAAGCTGCCAATGTTACTGGCGCGAGCGTGTGGCTTCATCTATGGTTTTGTTTGCTCGACAACACAGGCAAATGACCTGTACTTAGTGTACAGCGTTGTACACTAAATATGAAACATAGTATAGTTCAATTTAACTACCTATTTTCTAGGCGTTTAACACCTGAACAATCTTTAGGAACAACTAATTTCGAGCAACAAGTTTAACACATTATCTTTTGAAGTCTAAAAGTATTTTCTTTTCTAAAGGTTTAACATGCGCACAAATATTGCGTCTTAAGTGCATATCCTTTAAAATAACAAATACAAGTTATACTCACAATAGAAACCTCGTAGGTGTTTTGACTTTGTTCAAAGACGCTAGGTCCAGTCATTCTGCAGTTCTTCCTTTTGTCGATTGAGACACCTAGGTGTGTCCGAATTATGACTCCGTCCACGTGGAATGCTCTAGAATAAAAGAAGTTCGTGGGGTTAAAAATCATATTCTACAGACCGACTGGAACAGATACATTATGACAAAAAGTTAATCATAAACTTCAAAACAAATAAAATAGGTTTGATACTAGTAAAATGAGTGAGGTATTGTTTAAATGACTAGTATGCTAAGTTTTTCAGTGTAAGTTGAACGGGAGAAAGAAATTGTAAAGTTATATTCATATGTTTTAGATAAAACAAGTCGCGCAGGTCTGTAAACGAAACTGACACTGTCGTGTGACTCCTAGTTGAGCTCATTGCATCCAAATCACAATCAGCAGCCACCGCGGAGCAGGAATTGGGCCAGTTGTTTCTATACAACGTAAGCATGCCGAGCATTACGCTACACTATCATTTCCGGGCTAAAGTTGGCGCAATCTTGTATTACACTAGAGATGGAGATTGAAAGTCAAGGCCTCTACCAAGCGCGAAAACAACAGCCACGATCATCTTATTTCCAGTAAGCCAGCATCAACTGCCAGCAAACTAAGAGCATTCTGCTAAAGTGAAGAGTGCATTATATATTTCACTAAAATTTTTACATGAAACGTGTTTTTTTTAGGGCTCTAGAAATATTTGAAACCGAAACGTGAATAACTGAAAAAGGTCAATTCTGATTGGCGGAACCAGGTGATTACGACGCACACGCTATTTCTGACACCGCATCATTTTGAGTAGGGGAGAAAGATCATCGCAATAAAAAAGCGTTTTCACCCGGGGGAAACGAAACCAGCATATAAAGATTATTAATCATGTATTTTGAGCTTGTCACCAAACATTGTCGTTAGTTGAGGTGCAATTTGGTGGTAAAACCCTACGGGGTATCTACTTTGCGTTTGCAGGTGGCCACATGACACCCGTTAATGAGGTTCTTAAAATCAAATTCAGGGCAGGTATTTTCATACGAGGAATGGCTAATGACTCTAGATGCCACGCGTTAAACCAGTCGCTAAACTTGCCGATGAAAAGCGAGGAGAACATAGACGCCATACGTTTCATATAAAGCACAATTGCCCAGAAATTGTATTAACTACTGAAACTGGTTTATGTTTTAGCGCATTATTAACTAGACCGTCGTGGAACACACAAACTTGACAGTCAACGCAACACGAAGGAGATGGCTTCCAGTCACCGTTCTAGCGGTTTAAACCACGTGGAACAAATGTATTCATTATTCGAACTAGTCCTGCGGCTTCTATCACATGAAAACACATATGCGAGAACACTGGAAGAGGTTAGGCTTTTGTATATCAAAGCACAAATGCTATACTCTGCCAGGATATCGAGCAATACTTTCGTGAAAAGAACACATTCGCGACGGAATTAATCCTCCTTCGCGCCGTTGGCCGCGCTGGTAATATACCTGTGAGGAATTGATTGTAACATGTACATGAATTAAGAAAGACGAGACCGTTTGAAGTAAAAAACAGCGTTATATTAGAAAACAATATGCCAAGATGAAAACACACTAATTAAATTTACACACACAAAAAAAATGAAAGCCGTTTACAACTTTCTGTAACGCCGAACTAGAGCGCAGCTCTTGAGGAGGAGGAGGGAAGGGTACCGATGGGGAGGGTAAACTCCTCCTCCCTCCTCCTCAACTCCTCATCCTACCAAATACTCTTCCTCCCTCCTCCCGTCCTCCTCCTCCCTCCTCCCTTTCCTCCTCCTCCCTCCTCCTCCTCCTTTCTTCTCCCCTTCTCCTCCTCCGTCCACCTCTTCCTCCACCTCCTCCCTCCTCCTTCCTCCTCCCCTTCCTTCTCCTCCCCCTCCTCTTCCTCCTCCTCCCTCCCCCTCCACCACCATCCTCCTTTCTCCTCCCCTTCCTCCTCCTTCCATCCCCTCCTCCTCCTCCTCCCTTTCCTCCTCCTCCTTCCCCCTCCTCCTTCCTCTCTCTCTCCTCCTCCCTCCTCCTTTCCGCGCGGTGCATTATGGGATATTTCCCATGATGCACCGCGCGGTTACCGCCGACGGCGACGCCGACGGCGACGGCGACGCCGCTCAAGCCGGAAACAGGCGCCTAAGAGCTGCGCTCTAAAAAAACTACGAATGTATGACTTTGGGGAAATAGTTACTGGAACGCACGTTCGACAGATTGTTCTCGCAATGTCGGCACACTGCTTCAATGCTGCTCACTAAGGGCAGCCGGAAAGTTCGCTGTGACAACTTAACGCTTTCTTGTTTCGTGGCGCTGGGTCTTGGGAGGTGTTGTGCGCTGGAGCGGCGACAAAGCACGTACCGGAAAGTCCAGGGTTCAGCCTGAAGCCGGTGGGTCGGAGGCGGCGTTGGCACGGCGTCGGCGTCTGGGGTGGCGTGTTAGAATAGACGGCGCCGCTGTGGTCTTGACGTGTGCTCCGCAAAACGTGCACCTGCCTTCAACTCGGGTGAAGGCCTTGCGGGAGCCGGAGGTCAGGCCAGGTGGAAGCATTGAAGAACCCGGGTCTGGACGCCCGGCGGTTCCCTTCCACACGCTGGTCTGCCCGCTCGAACACACTCCATTTTCTGTTCTCCGCCTTCCTTTTCTTTTTCTTTCTTGATGCAGGGCGCGTGGCGCGCGCCACGAAGATGACGCGCGCGCACACACAGCTCGGCGCGAGCACAACGCGGCACGAAGATGACCCGGCACGCGCACATACACACCATCGAAATCCGCGCACGTTACAATACCCCTAACACGAAGCGGTGGGCACTGAAAATGTTGATGAATATCCGTCGTCAATATTGCTTAGTATTTACATCAGTGGTTCGCACATAAAAGACATATAAATACCGTTTGCTTTATACCATTCGTTTTTTATCGAAATCATTTATAGATTTTTTGTATAGTTTTTCCGGATTAACAAGGAATGAATATGTTATCCGCACTGACAAGCTGCGAACAATACAACAGAAATGCGAACTTAGAAATAAAGGGCGTCGAAACACGCATGTATGAAAGGCTTCCTGATTACTCAGCAAAATATGAGAGGTGATCGGCGAGCCGATTAGTTGCATTCTTGTCGCAATCTGTAATCGCGTCCAAACACGAAACTCTGAAAAGACTAACATCATCGTTTGTGTGGCTGCAAAATGGCCAAATTATCGCCCGACCATCCCAATATTCAGCTGTCTTAGATATCTCTAAAGCCGGCGACCTTGACAAATTAAAGTAGTAAAGTCTTTCTTGGAGGTCAGATGAATTGTTGCCCTTTGTACGAACAATAAGTTTTGCAAAAAAGACAAAAATGAGCATTATTTGTGGCAACCGTCCACGACAATGTTATTTTTAATGTGCGCTCTATAAAAATTAAGTTGATACATTTTTTTTTTACTTTGCGATGAGCTGCCGATTTCATTTGATATAATCATATTTTTAAAACATTGTATCAGCAAATCGCTGACATACTAAATTTATCTTGTTTTGAACATTTATTTTTAAATCGCAGATAAACGCGGCGGAGGTTTGTCGATTCACGTCAGAAAAAATAATGCTGGAATACCACATGAGTACTTCAAAACTACAACCCATTATGAGATACTCAGATTTAAAAAAAAACATTCAAATAGCGTTATATCTGTTTTAAACCTCATACCATCAGTATATGTTGAGAAGTTCATTGCTTTCCTTGAACTTTTTTTAGAATATGTCTATAAATAAGTATAATTCAATTCTAATATGTGACTTTAACATAAAACATACTTTAAGACTAACTTCGATGTTTAACGCTGACAGCAACTCTAAATTGTGCTAGCTTTGAAAACATCATCCCGCCCTCACAAGAGTTACGTTATCTTCATCAAATGCAATCAATTATTCATCACAAATATGTACACAGAGATTCACATTGCTGGAACTATCAGCTATGGTATCGGCGATCACCATTCCATATTTGCGTCTTTAAATTTTGAAATCAAACCAGGTCAGCAAATCATAGATTACTTTCGAAAACATTTTCAGGGCTTACTTTACTGCATTTAGAAGCGCTGTTGCAAATTATAATCCATAAAAAGCGCCTTGATATCACAGGAATAAATAAGATTACACAATATAAAATACAAACGGCTGACACTGGCAATACCTATTGATCTTAGTAAAGCGTTTGAGTTTCTTAATCATTAAACGCTCCTTGATTAACGTTCGTGTTATAGCATACGTGGCACGCCTTTGATACTTATTCATTGATATCTAGAACATCATAAGCAATGTGTCTCAGTGAATGATTACGTTTCCTCTTTGCAATCTTGAAGTTTGATGTGCCCCAAGGCAGCATATTCGGCCTTCTGCTGTTCAATGAGTATATAAATGATAAAGTCAATTTTTGCGACCAGGCACGTTTTATAATGTATGCCGACAACACGGGTGTATTTATATCTGCATCAAATATGAAGGAACGTATACCTATGGAAAACTTAGTTCTGGAAAAGTTTCCTTCGGGGTCAACGATAAAATGGTCTTAAAATAAACACTGTAAAGTCTAAGGCAATTTTGCTAAATACTGTAAATAAGCTCGTTATTAGTATTATGCTCTAGACATTGGCACCGACCAGATTGAAATAGTTAAACAGCACAAAACGTTAGGTGTCATTTTTTTAGAACATATGCAATGGAATAATCACATCGATTACTTAGTTAAGCAAATGTCAAAAGTGGGAATAGTACGTCACTGTCACTCCTTGTTGCCTGTAAATACTAAAATGCACATTTATCATTATTTGTTTAGCTTACCAATTAACTATTGTCATTTGGTTTGGGGCACAACAATTACAAACTTACGATCCTACAAAATAAAATGCTGCGTTTTATTGCGAACGTGCCTTACGACACTCATACAGAACCAGTATTTCTTAAATTCAATGTCATAAGGATTGCCAGTTATACGAGTACCGTTTGCTATGTGCCTATTTATTTCGACCGATGAATTTATTTATTTTTTGTCTAATGTATCACATCTGACAAAACTTGAATCTTCTATCCGTCAAACGCAGGGAGTTATTGAATGTGCCTCATTTTCGGACAAAGTATGCACTGCAATCTATAGCGCATAACCTTCCAACCTTACTTAACACGTTCATTATAAAGCGCAATGATATTCGCTCTTTACCAAAAAGGATGTACGCGTTTGTTTTATTTATACAAAGTGTTGTGTATAGTAAATGTTGTTTTTACCATGCCCTGCAAGTGCAGGAACACGACCCGCACAAGCTACCTGATGGAAGCTTAATGTCTGGTGCCCTGAGTACAATATTTCTGAAAATAAATATTACTTTCTTACTACTTACTTAAATTATGCATATATCATATTCATTAAAACATTTCAAACAATTTTTTGACAACTGTTTCCCCCAAAACACTTTTCCAGCAGCAAAAAAAATCGAGAAAACCTTGGGTTCCCCAGTGCATGTTAAAATGATGCAGAAAATGAATCGTTTATACGCAGTTTTTTACTTCAAGAGATGGTAATAAGCTTGCCATCTTTAAGAAATTTCGAACGAACTAACTACCGAGCTATTAACAGCAAAATCATATTATTATCAAAAATTTTGTAGAGCCGATCGACTACGTTATATGTTTTTAGAAAAAAAAACTAAAGCCCTCAATCCTGACTGAGAACCATAAATAAAAATAAACCAAGCATAAACAACCAGCTTGTGTATGTACTTGCACCAGCTTGTACCAGCTTGTGTGTGTGCACTTGCAGAACATTTTAACGATTTTTTTTAAAGTACAACCGCTAGTCACCATAGTGACAATGCGTGAGGCTCTTTTCGTCATATAAACAACAGCGTATTTCTAAAGCCTGCAGAAGAGCTAGAGGTATTTAACAGATGTACGGCACTTGGAAATAATAATCAGTGTGATATTCACCAATTTCAAATCATACCCATTAGGTTCCTTGTAGACATTATTGTACCGAGGTTAGTACATATATTTAACTTAACCTTATCACGTGGTAAATTTCTTTAATTTATGAACCTAGCTAAAGTATCAGTTTTCTTTAAATGAGATGAAAAACAACAACAATATGTTTAACAGTTCTAGGCCTGTGGCCATATCTATTGGGATTTTTTCATGAAGGGACTCGAAAAACATATTTTTAAACATCTCGAAAGTTGTTTTGTTTGTGAAGCATTCTGTCCTAACAAACATCTAATTTGGTTCCCAAAAGAGATGAATCTATAAATTCGGCTTTATTACTACAAAAATAAATTACATTGAGAAATATTGGAAAGAAAGTTTTGACACTTGTTGTTTTCACTGATCTTAGTGAAGCTTTTGAGAGCCTTAATCACTAAACGTTGCTTACAAAACTGAATAAATATGGCGCTCCTGGCACGCCATTAATGCTGTTAAAATCGTATTTTTATAATCGCCAACAGTGTGTATATATTTACGGTCACCAATCTTTGTTTTCAAGCTTTCTATGTTGTATTTCGCAGGGAAGCATTCTTGAACCTTTAATTATTTAATGTTTACACATGAAATTGTTTATATTGATGATAAAACTCGGTTTATAATTAATGCTGGCGATACAAGCCTATTTTATACTGGTGACGACGCTGATATTCTTATTAAAATGGCAAATACAGTAATTTGAAAAAAAAATATTTTTGTTCCGTCAGTAGCAAATGGATTAAAAATAAAAACATTAAAGTCTAAAGCAATTTTATATAGACCAATAAAAAAGTTGGTCTCTATATTGTCACGAGTTAAGGCGACGAAAAGGCGAAGACTGAACTGAAAATAAAGGTTTAGTGGGCGAACTTGTGCCAACCAAAAATAAGTAAAGAACGAAAGAGCGTCGAGGCAGCAGAAAAGCAGGCGGCGATTCGGCGGTGAAACAGAGCGCGCGGGACTGCTCGACAAGGTCGCGGGCAGCTGCTTATCTAGAGTGCGTCGTTATCTCGAAAGTTCGGCAAAGAAAGTTTGAGCGTCGCGCGCTCGGGGCGATGACGAACTGGCACTTTCGAGAACAACAAAGCAAAGGGAAAGTTACGTCTGGTGCGAGCATGAACGTGAATTTTCTAGAAGTCCGTGACCGAGCGTTGCTTTCTCGGCTCTGCGGGCGGCAATATCTTGTCCCCTGAATCTTGGAGTGACGGAAATTGAATTTGTTATCTAACATAAAAACTATGTGTTTAATTGACTTAGGATATATCATGAAACTTTCATATTATTATATAAATAAAAAGTTGGCCCAGGAAAACCGTGTGATTTTCAGGTGCCGCAAATACTTACAAACTTATATTAAACTGAAGATATATTACTCCTTGTTTAACTCCCAGTCCTACGGTCACTTGGTTTAGGAACCACTATAAAAACAACGCATTAAATTATTGTGCTTCAAAAACTCTTTTGCGTTATATTGCTAACATCCCGTATAATTAGTTTACAGAGCCTTCATTTTTTGTATATAAAGTAATTTGCATCGAAAACATGTATAATATCGTTTACTTTATACTATTCGTTTTTCATCGGAACCATTTATAGTATTTCCTTCCTTGTATATTAGTTCCGAAATAACAAGGCATGAATCTATTATCAGTTCTCATCACCCGGAAAGATGGATGGTATCCCGAAGCCGTACAAATTATAATTTGCAATCCCTTTATTATAACCTGCAGACAGTTCTGAATGAAGGGGTTTATAATAAAAGCAATGTATTTGCTCTTTCAAGACCTAATCTAGCGAGATTCTTATGTGTTGAACTACTTGTATTTTATAAAACGTATGGCTATACACCTTTTTATTGTATTATTTGATACTCATTTGCGGTATTTTCGTTCTTTTTCCTTATGTCTTCAGATAGCTATAGTACTCTCTTGATACTTATTCCTTTATTGTAATTGGTATGATATGTAATGTGACATATCGACACTTTTGTCCCTGTAACGGGATTGCATTCCACATCAAGCTGGTATTAGCAGTTTTTTGTCTGAGAGTCCCTTCAGTCTCTGGAAAATCAACTCAATTTAATTATATTTCGTAGTCTGTATCAGGTGCAAATCTGACGCGGATTTTTTTTTTTCATTCCACAAAAATTTTTTTGCGTGATATTTTGTTCCCCTCCAAAGAGAGTTATCTTTGCAGTTTAGTGAAATTGCCCTTCAGGTATGTGCTCAGTCTCAGCTGGTCGAGTGGTAGTTTCTGTGCCCGAGACACGGCTTTAGCTCGAGTCTTTACGCTTGTCTTCATGTGCGTGTCAAGTCGTTTCACAATCGCGGTGAACTGGGCGGTGATAGAAGGTATTGTGGATGTTTTTCCTACCGAGGACACATGGAAATGATGGGTAGAGTGTATACTCAGTTTGCATCTTCGAAACCGGACACGCCGTTGCGGTGAACGACACTGAGATAGGAAGGGGTCGCCTGCCCAACCTCTGACCAGCGTTGCCGTGTTCATTTTAAAGCGACAGGTTTAAAGGAATGCTCAACCGAATTTTGTATTTCACCAAAGAAGGTAGCAGGACCGTTCAACACGGCGCCACAAACCCCAAAGCCCCACTCATAAACAGACGTCTCGAATGGATGGCCGCATTTTTCTAAAATAAGGATGCGATTGAGTGAGAATCACTACGTCGCGTTTCCTGCATGATTGTTGAGGAGAAGGGGAACGGCCTTGCTTCCGTCTCTCTTGGCGTCCTCGCGGAGTCAAATCGAGAAGAGCAGGAAACAAAAATCGTGACGTCACGGGCTTTTTTACCTTGTTCAAGAGCGCCCTTCTTTACAAAAATACGACCATACGTTGGAGATATCGCTTCATGAGTAATGCTTTCGGGTTTGTTGAGCCGAGCCGAGCGCTTCCGCGTTACTTTTTTTTAAATCAAAATTTCGGTTGAGCATCCCTTTAAGCACCGTGTTGTACAGAAAAGCTGGCGCCGGGGTCGTCATTGGTGGAAATAAAAAAAAACATAACTGGTAAATGAGTGATGCATGTGCTTTAAGAAATATCGAAGACTTTTGGGCGGAGCAGGACGGAGCCAACGACCATTCAGTTGCGAGCCAGAAACGCTGGCCACTAGGCCATGAAGACATTAAAAAAATATGGCAGGCCATGGAGACAGACACGCTTCAACTGCTTGGGAGCTAGAGAAGGTTTATAATTAGCTATGACGTTCCACTCTTAAAGGCGAAGCTTTAGAGTCCTATCGAAATTTGTTTACAAAACGACCTTCAGAAACTGGCGTAAACTGCTGCTAGCTTTATCGTCTGCGCTTGCTTGTGCGTTCGGTCGGCATATACTTCAGTGCTAAAATTACAGTGGACACAGCAGACAACCTTTATTGTGCAGAAGGAGACAGATGTGGAGGGAGTGCAGATGAATGCTTACGTTTTCTCACTGTACTCTTCCGTGAGCGGAATATGAAAATTTATTTCGCAATGAGGACTGAAAGTAGATAACTGATGTTTTCCTGAGCGTAATAGTTTTATGAGCCTTACACACAAACTATGGTGTGTAGACATCCGGTGAACGATTACCCTCCTATGAATAATGAACCAAAATATAAAACATCCTACACCTCCTAAATGCCAGTTGAGTGTGAGTGTGATTCTTACGGTTTTATAAAATTACCCACGTACCGCTGTAAGTGCAAACATGGGAGCATTTATGTAATGTTTGGTGAAGTGTTTCAGTAAACTACCGTAAATAGCAATTAAAAACTCGATGTCAGAATAAATTTATAGTGTTCATTGAAATATGTTGAGAATTACTCTTAAATGCAATCATTTATATTCAACGATACACATGTTTCATATATGTCATATTTGCACATATATGCTGCTTCATTCAGTGCAATTATGTCAGTCTGCCGTTTGCAACTAAGACGTAATGCCTTCAGCAATATGGTTTAACAACTATTCAGAAAATAAAACTTGAGTCATGACCAATTACATCTTAATGCCAGAAAGAACAAGCTTGGAAAAAGAAAAATATAATGATCTTGGTGAGCTGCCTTGCTCTTCACAAAAATCAAAGTAAAGCAATATAGCATATTGCACTTTGACAATCTGCACGTGCTGTGTGACAAACCACTCTACTAGGGGCGTTACTGGCCATAGAGTCAACCGTTTTGACAAGCAAAGTTTTAGTAGAAACGTGTTGGACACACCAAAACAATGCTAGCGGAATCGGAAAGTGGACGAACGTATGCTTCAACTGATGGCGAACGTCCTTCTGGTTTTTTAAGGCAACATATATCCACAAGTACCTCCATTTTGGCCTATGGCAAGAGTTGCGCGTCGAATGCCTCAAGAGACAGGTCACGCGCCTCCTCACAGCCCTACATTAGTTCAAGGCATTCGACAAGCTCTGTTCACAAGAGCGTCTCAACACTTCCAAAGACCTAGCACAGAGCTTTCTGGCAAGTTGCAGCTACGACCAGAGAGCAGCATACCGGCAGACACAATTTGCAAACACTAAGATGCAACGTTAAAGTCAAGCCTGCGCAGGCTTCGGTTGCCCTACCGTGGAACTCAATAGATAAAACGGACCACATCCTGAGTGCAAAAAACATAAGGCAGGACACACCCGTCAGAAAAAAATGCAGCAGGAGTACATATAAAATTATGCCGAAATTGCTGTTGTCACTACACTGAATCTCGCCGAAATGGTTTAGCGCTTAGCAAAATGTTTCGTTGTCTTCGGTGAGCTAGTTTTGCTTCCCCGCCGTTGGTGGTTCCGAATACATTCATTAAAGCGTTCCTCGATCCCCGCTTATGGTCCGTAAACTTTGTATTCGAAGAGCCAAATTAACCTCACGGCTGTCGGTGCTTGCGCAAAAACGGAGTCGCCAGTGCGCCTGGGTCTAACGTTGTCGCATACGTTGTGCATACTGTGGAAGCAAAACCATTTGCCTACGCCCCGGTGGTATCGAAAAAGGAGTGCACGTCAAAAGGCACTCGCCAATAGAAGAATGCGAGAAAATATTTCGTTCTTGTGTAAGAGGGAAAGGGGACGAAATGGGCGATTGTAAGAATATAAAGAAAGTAATGGGAAATGCGCCGCGGCCTCACGAAACTAGTTCAGTCCACGATAAACCAGTTCAGTCGACGCCAAATATGGCTGCATGTACCAGGGTGCTAAATGCTCACGCATTTAAATTAGTAGCGACGATGCACGACGTCACGACGCTGCGCTTTCACTCTGACACTGCACACCAGGAGGCCCACACGGTTATCACCGCATCCGTGCGACGAGACAGCAACAGAATGACAATCCATTGGATTTCTAAACAGAAGGGTGTGCACGTTAACAAGGCTGTTCACAAAACAGCAAGAGAAGACCTAAATCATATCCAGCAAACTGCGCAGAGGTGGCCGGCTTGGAAGAACACTGCGGCTACGAGCAAGTAATACACGTTACGAGGATTAAACAGCGTAAAGCGCTCCGGCTTGTGGTTTCGGATGAGGACCCGGTCGCGCGTGGCTACAATCGCTGCGTGGGTGTTCGACTTTGGAAAAAAGGTACTGCCGCACACCGTACTAATCACAGGCACGCGAGCAATCTTAAAAAAAAACACACACACAAGAGAACCATGCATTTGATGTATCCGAGCTGAGTTAGCAGCTTAAACTTGCAACCTCCTGCACCAACATTTGAATTAGATACGCAAACAATGCTCCGGAAATCCTCGTAAACTCGGCTACCCGGCGACACACAAAAAATAAGAACACACACAATGACTTATTTTACGGTATCTCGCTAAAACCGCAAAGCGGTCTTGGATTCGCTTGCCGCGTACTTTTGCATCCAGCACCTCCATTATGGGTTTAATACCCCTTACCTTCGCCGGATTTTGTTAAGGAAGAGGGGGACTAAACCACTCAAAGACATATTTTCACTTGCTCACTCACTCACTCTTTTATTTTAGCAGTGATCGTTCTGTTGTGTGGCGTTATATATATTTTTTGTTCAGAAGCTGTGTATTTAGTCGAGATTGATTTGCATACATTTTTTTGTTGAAATGGTACTATAAAATATTTGCTTACGACTTATCATTACTTTATGTTCAATATATTGACTATTATTGCTCATCAACGTTTTTTGTCTTTTGTAGCTTAGTGTTTTTGTTATTTACACACGGTTAAAGGTAGACACGAGAGGTTTTATTTATTTTCTCAGAAAATGCTTTTCTGCTGGTTTGCTTCTCAATACATACAACATATGCTGCTTTCGTAGATCAGCACACTTTGTATCGACTATTTCACAAAACTAAATTTTATATCACAGCTGTTTTGTTTAGCTTCAATGTCAAGAATGACTCTTTTAAGCTCTTATAATACGTGTTTTAGGTGTACCGACATGAAGAAATGTACAGAGCGCGACACTGTTAGCGCGAACAAACGATCGCCGGTTCTTCCAGTTTTTCTCTTTGAAACCAAGGGATGTCATCCAAGTTATTATTGCTACGGACAGAGCTCATTTAGTTCTATAATCTAAGTGATAAAATTTCGTGCTCGCTAATACTAGTTAGAAGAAAAATGCGAAAATGCGCCGATGTCGTGTTCGCGCTAACAGTGTCGCTATGTGTACGTAGTAAACTAAAAGAAAAAAGGTGCATGGAATCGCTATAGCTTATATGTATATTGAGCGTCTTTGATTTGTATATGTTTTATGTATCATCATTGTTTCACGTTTTGCAAACCGTTGAAGAGAAAGCTGGCGAAGAAATACTACATATTATAAATTTATTAATCTATATTGTCTTGTATAAATGTGACTTTTGGTTCATGTAATAGGCTTCACCTCTTCAACATATTGGAAAAAGTATTAGGTTAACTTTGGCGACTACATGTGCTGAGGTTCAGACACGAAATGACTCAATCCACCCGCGCCAGATGCGATGATGGGGTGATGAGGATGGTGATTATTATGGCATAAACTACGCGAGGACAACGGAGGCCATATCGAGCCATTTCAATGTGGCTTATAATGCATTAAACAAAAGGACGGCCAATAAGTAAAAAACTTTATATTGGAAGGAAGAGGACCTCTAAAGACTTCAGGGAAGCTAGACCGGCGGAATTGACGGTGAAATGCGCAACACTGTAAATCCTTTCCACTTTTGGAACTACTACATTTTTGACAGGAAAAAGTTGCAACTGCGTCAAGTTTGTGCAGCCGATCCTGAAGCGGCAGAGCAGAACCTGTACAGGCCGTTCCTTGTGAAGCGATCTCTAACACAATTACAACAGGGGCTATACTAACATGAAGTTTATGGTTACATTTTCTATTCCCACTTTAGCTGCCATCACATCAAAATTGATTTCTTCAAAAGCGTTTCGAAGCAACCCGCTTATTGTATTTTGCAAGTGTCCAGTCGCAAACAATTGGGACTTTGTTCCGGGAGGAACAATCTCAATTTAATTTAGCAAGGAAACACCATGAATTGGGACAAGAAAGAAAACACTGAAACTATATATGAATGTTCATGTTGAGCGGCCGTATGATGCTCGGCTTGTTTTGAAAAAGTCAAGGGAAATGACAGGTGTGAAACGACAGTTATGATTCGTACAGTCAGCTTTGTGGTGAGGAATAGAATAGGCTTCCTAGGCATAGCGTAGACTCAGGTATTCGCTGCGTTTCTCAAGCGATATGTGACACGTATCGCAATATAGGCTTAACACAAGTGTTGTGCGAAATGCACGGGGGGCAAGTTGGAGGCCTATGTGGTGAAGTAGTTCTAGCATCTTAAAAGTAGAGCTTCGTGTTGAACCATCCACCTCTTCACCGTAGTCAAGGCGAGACCAAACTAGGGACTTTTATATTCGTAAAAAAATATCGCCTCTCCGACCTCTATAAAATATGAGACAACATATTAAACATTTTGAAGAACACAAGCATTTGCGTATAGACTCCTTGAAATGGGGCACAATTAAATTAAGATTATTGTCGGAGGTTACACCTTGAAATTTTTGTTCCTGATGAACATATCCTTGATGTTATTGAGATACAAAGTGGGGTCCAAAGATACTCCTTTGAGCAATAAAAAAAACATGAACAATTTTTGCTTAGGGGAAAACTCTAAACCATTTTCACCGCCCATTTGCTCATCATGAGGGTAGTGACTTGTAGTTTCTGTTCGCAACTGGAAAGGTTACATGAAGATAAGGAGGTTTGCACGTCGTCTACACAAATAAAACTACATATCGATGCTGGTACCACCTTTGCAAAACTGTTTTTTTAACAGCAAAATGAGTAACACTGAAGACTCCTCCTTCAAGAGCCTTATTTTATTGGGAAAAGGCACCTGACAATGTGCAGCCTAAGCAAACCTGAAAGGTGCGTTCGGTTATACATTTTGTATGCATTGAAGCACACGGCCACGCACACCGCAGTTGTGCAGATCCCAAAAGATTTGGTGCCACTAGGTTGAATCATAGGCTGTTTTCAGAAAAAAACAGTACCGCAACACCGTGCCGATGGTGTACAAAGGCCTTACGAATGAGGGTGGTTGAACGAAACAAATGATCTGCGGTTGATCGTCCCTCTCGAAATACACATTGGTTAATGATGTAATCATTGCGGTAGCGCACGCCGCATGTTAATGTTTGTTGTTATATTGTTCTTCCTTATAGTTTCGTTTTGTTGTTACGAACAATATAACATCCTTTCTGTTCTTGCGTCACAAACTTGTGACTGGGGGTTATAGACCCGCTTCATTACAAATGCCACCTGGTGGTGCTCCAGTCTTTGACGTCCAAGATAACTTACAGTTTATAAAATGAGCGTATCCCACCTTAACATCATTGCATAAACTGTGGATGAAATGTTTAATCACCCACTATCCAGGCAAACGCCAAAAGAACGAAAAAGCGCGAGATGTGTCAACATTTCTCGAATATCCTTGCAAACCAACTTGCCTCCACCAATACGTTACATTTTTTCAACTGATGGTCCTCGTTAAATCTCCCATTTTTGTTGTCCGTGTAGCATTTTTACTTTTTTGCACTGCTCGAATAAGCGATCCTGAAAGGCTTGAACTGACGGAGCGACCGGAAGTCGCTTGGGACACACGCGACAGTTCACCTTGGTATAAAGCAAAAATATCCATATCTTTAGGCTCGTAGAGTAAACTGTCGTTCTGTACCAGCCATCAACGCAGTATGTCTCCCTGGAGCGTACCTTATCCCGCCCGAAGGACAAAGCGGCGGACATCGGGCAAGTTGTAGCAGTGGCGACGAGCCGAACTCAAGTAACCGACACGGCAATCCTGGGCATTCGCAAGAATGGCAAGAGCGACGGCATTTCAAATCCCCTTCTTCGATAAAACAGCAGATAAATAGAAAACGTACGTTGTTCGAGTCGAATTGTACTACGAGGGAACTCCGGTTACCGAAGATAAGCAGAAACGGGAGTTATTGCTCGCTGCTCTCTGCTCCAAAACAATTGGAATTCGGAGCGGAATATGTGCGCTGAGGAGGGGGTGAACTAGGTTATAAGAAAGTCTGCGTTGATTTGGGACGACACCACGTCCCAAAACCTAACAAAATAGCGGAACGCTTCATGTTTGTTAACACGCGTCAGGCAGAAGGAAAAAGAGTAAAATATTTCATTGTTGAGCTCTGAATAGTAGCCCAAAACTGCAAATTTGTGGGCGCTTTGGACCGCATGCTGCGGGGCCGTATTGTGTGTGGTGTGCGCAGACAGACCGTTTAAAGTCAGCTGTTGGCAAGGCGAGAACTGAAACGGGAAGAGGCAGAAGACTTGGGATCGCTGCGAAGGTGGCCAGCGCAGAAGTCAAGTACCTGAAAAGTTATGGTTATAAAAACGAGGCGGAGATACTTCGACAGGCAAGAAATTACGGAACGCCTCAGCACGTTAAAGGAGCTATAACCATTACAGATAATGCGAGTGTGAGCGTTGCGGCAGCAAAGCTGACACGCAAGACCCGTGACGTCACAAGTTTGCAAGGCGCTTCCGATGTTACAGTCAAGGGCATTTTGCCAACAAATGTACAGCACAGAATGACCATTCGACGGCGGGACATCCAAGCACAGCAGTTCGAGCCGTCACAGCGACCGATAGCGAAGAGACAGACTTGGCCTCCGTGTACACGGTGCATTCACAATCCAAGGCAATGTTCGAGCAGCTAGTTCGGAGACATCCGCTGTTAGGGTGTGCCTCTTAACATGGAAATCGATACCAGACCTCCGGTTGTGTCATTTCCCGCGACGTGTACAACGAGCACAAACAATATTGGCCGGCGCTATCGGAAACCAAGCTGAGCTTAAGTTACTACCTCGCTGGACTGTCTATCCTCGTGGAGCTGCTTAGGGGTGGCCATCCAAGACCGCGCCCCACCCGCGTCATTGTTTGTAGCGAATTGTTCCGGACCAGTCCTTTGCGTCCGAGACATAATGGAGAATCTAACGCTACTGGACGAAATTGTGTCAAGTGTCGTTCCAGCCTTACCGCAAGATATGGAAAGACTGCTGCCTGATTACCGAGGTCTGTTTGAGCCAGCACTGGGAGCCTTCAAGGGGCCACCAGTGAACTTGCAGATGAAGTAATGAGAGGTACCAAAGTTTATGAAGGCAATGCATGTTTCCTATTCTTCTGAAGTTGTGTCTGGAGAGCTAAATCGGTTAGTTCAGGCCGAAATGCTCCCACCTGTAAGACACTATGTATGGGCAGCACCGACTGTTCCGGTGCAAAAAAAAATGGGTCAGTGCCCCTATGTGGTGATTTAAAGTTGACAGCGAATGTGGCATGCAATGCGGATCGGTATTCGTTACCTAGCACGGCCGACATATTAGCGTCGTTGTGAGGTAGGTACGCGTTTAGTACATTAGCCCCTAGAAAATCCTTAAACCAAGTTGAACTGGACGAAGTGTCTAAGAAGATGGCGGTGATGAACACCCATCGCGTCCTTTTTAGTTTTAGTCTCCGTCTTTTTTTTTTTTTGCATTGCGTTGGCGCCGGCCATTTTTCCAAGGAAGATGGAGACAATGCTGGCAGATTTGAATGCAGTGCAAGTGAATCTGTACGATGGCCTGGTGGCGGAACAACGAGGAATCGACAAGTTGAGGCTTATGCTGCAGCCCTTGCGCGAAATGGGGTGAAACTTAGTCGCTCAAACTGCCAATTGAAGAAACCAGACGTCACCTACTTTGGTTATATAATCGAGAAGGAAGGACTACATCCGATCGAGAGGAACATGGAGGCCATTTGAGATGCCTGATACCTGCAAATTTAAGCAAACCTTGCTCCTTTCTTGAGCTACTGACAGATTACCATTGGTTCTTGCTCAATGTGTCCGCCTTCCTAGCGGCAATACACGAGCAGATTGGTAAAGATCAGAAGTGGAACTGGGGGCATCGGCAAGAGGCCGCCGCAAAACAGGCGGAATTCCTGATGTTTACGTCTCCAGTCCTAACCGTTTTTTGACCCCGACAAACCTCTGCGACCGGAGTGTGTCACCTCACCAAAACGGGGAGGCAGCTGTACTCTTGCACAAGGACAAGGGCGTCAATAGGCTGTCAGCGTTTCGGTCGCAGACACGAACGTCAGCAGACAAAAACTATTCACAGCTCAAAATAGGAGCGTTTTCGTTGGTGTTTGCAGTGGTTCAATTTCGTGACTACCGGCTTGGCGACTACCGGGAAGACCAGCCCATTCTGTTGCTGGCGTCCGGAGGGGTTTAACCGTACGCACTGCTCTTCGGCGACTTTAGGTACTCCATAGAATTTCGGCCGGCAAAGCAGAACGCGAACGCCCATGAATTTAGCCGACTGCAACGTCCAGAGCAAGGGACAGTAAAGTGAAGAATCTTCCATAAGACGTGCTGACAATGCACGTTGTAGACGTGTCCTTTATGCACAAACAGCGATTTCAGGACCTAACAATAGAGGACGACAGGTTGATGTAGATCCGGAGGTACATGCAGAACGGCTGGCTTGCTATGCTATCAAACAAACACTTTACTAAAAAAAACTGGGAATTATGAACATCCAGTAAACTGCTCTCCTGGGGCGACGCCTGGTGATTCCTGACAAGGCCAATCCTGACATGCTGACCGTGTTGCACGAATCCTATCAGGGGATATCGGCCATGAAGGAAAATGCTCGGTCATTGTTTTGTTGGCTACGTCTTTACGGAGAGGTGGAACGAGTAAGCAGTGGTTAATTTCAGCGTGTACAAGCGTCCCCAATACCCCCACCTTGCCTGCCTCGTCGTAACTGACCGGAAACAAAAAATAATTGTCGCTAGTACACATTGACTTTGCAGGATCAATTTAGGGTAAGATGTTACTAATGGTCATTGAGTCCTACTCGAAATGGATTCAACCCAAGCAGCACAGATATGGCCAATCATTGGCCGATGGCTTAAAATGTTCCTCCGGCCAGTGACCACTCATTGGCAGATGAATGGCTTTTACCTGGCCCTTTTAAAAAAAACACTGGCCATCAGCCAACGGCCAAGCATTGGCCGATGGCTGATGGTCTTGCCGATTACCAAAAAGTGGCCATTCATCGGCCAGGCATTAGCCGATGAATGGCCACTTTTTGGTAATTAGCAAAAAGACCATTGCTAGCCATTGCCCAATGATTGGTCGAATTCCGTGATGCTTGGGAAGCTTGTCTGATGCGATCGACCACGGCACAGGCCACGGTGATAAAGATACGAGAACTGTTTAGCGGAATTGCGCTGCGGAGAATGATATTAATTGTTCATAATGGACCCGAGATTATTAGTCACCACAGTGAAAAGTTCTAAAACCGGAACCGTCTGTGACAACATTGCAGCGAGCCATATCACCCACAGCCTAATGGGTTAGCTGAATGGGTCGTTTCGGAAATATCAAAACCGGTCTTGCGAAGATAACGAAGGGAAATTTGGAAAAAATGCAAACGACGTTCCTTCTCAGTTACCGTCAGACACCACTCGCTTGCTGACTGACAGCCTTCAGGCAATTACTTATTTGCTGTCGGGTGCATTCGCGCCCAGAATCTGTGTGCCAGTCTGTCATATGTTGTCCGCCAATTCTCAGTAGCCAACGAAACTTCCGGACCTTGGAGCACCCGTATGGGTCATGAACTTCAATTTAGGTCATTGATGGTCCCCGGGAACGATGAAGACCAATCTTAGATTGAGAATGCTACTCGTCGAAACTCCAGACGGAAAAGTCTGTCGACACATGAATGAAGCCGCAGTAGACAGCATCATCCTGGAAGACAGGGAACACTCGAGGACGTCTCAGAAAATAGCTTGCTGAAATATCCAGTCCTCCCTCAAATCGTCCATGTGCAGGGCGACCAGGAGGCGTTAAGGAAGTCAGAGGTTCAAGTTTCAAGTGGTCAATACCAACCTGAATTACGTCAGTCGAAGCGGACCCGAAACTCAATCAAGCGTTCACAATATTAATAAAATAAGAAATGTTCACATTTTAGCAGCGCACGCCGCGTCTTACTATCTTTTGTCATGTAGTTATTTCTTGGGTTGCGCTTTGTTGTTATCAGCAATATAACATATTTTTGTAATGACGTCACAAAATTCCGACCGGGGGTTATATCAATAGGCTCGTGAAATAAACTGTCGTTCTCTACCAGCCGCCAAGGCAGCACGTCTTCCTGCGCGTAGCGCGTACCGCCTGGAGAACAGAGCGGCGGAAATTGAACATCGTAACAGTTAACAACAAAAACGTTATCAGCTTCCAAAAAATACAAAAGAAACCGATTGATGAGATTTTCATATATCTTTTCCAGGAAACTAGTCAGTGCGACGGGGCGGTAGCTTGTGTGGATGGACATATACTTTACAGGCTTCAAGAGAGGTCTAACATGAGCACAATTTCTTCATTAAGGAAGTGCAGCTTTTTTATATGTGATAAAAAACGCGAGCAAATTACGAAGTAATTCGGGGGACAGGTTCCTAAGCATTTCGTAATGAAGTGTGCCTTGGTTTTGTGAAGCCTGATTTTTTGTAGCAAGTCCTAATTCAAGTTTAGAGATAGTGAACCCAAGTAGCACCAAGTTCTGGGCCAAAACTTGGCTTTTGTCTGGGAGTTTAGGGCATTGAAAAGCCCGAAGAAGCCAAAGTAGAGCCAAACCTGACCTCCCTTGGCAACAGTCTGGGTATGTTGGCCCTAATTCGCCAAACAAGTGCCAAACTTAGGCTTCACTGCCTGGTAGTTCGGCTGTCACCTGGCGTCTTTGGCCTAAATTGCCTAACAAATGCCGGACTTAGGCTTAATCTCTGGTAGTTCGGCAGATATTTGGCATTTTTGGGCAAAAATCGCCAAACTAATGCCAAAGTTAGGCTTCACTTTTTGATAATTCGGCTGTAATCTGGCACTTTCGGGCCAAAATCACCACAGATGTGCCAGAGTTAGGCTTACTACCTTGTAATTCGGCTGACATGTGGCATCTTTGGGCCCAAGTCGCCAAACAAGTGTCAAAGATAGGCTTCGCTTCTCGATAGTTCGGCTGTCTTCTGGCAGCTACGGGCCAAAGTCGCCAAACAAGTGCCAAAGTTAGGCTTAGAATCCCGATAGTTGGGCTGTTATCTGGCAGCTACGGGCCGAAGTTGCCAAACAAGTGCCAGAACTAGGCTTACTGCCTTGGAGGCCGGCTGATGAGGTATTTGATGTACGCGGGCGGTTATTTCGTCTTAACTAAATAGAAATCAAGCTTTATTTGGCTGACCACTTTATCTTATTTTGGGTGTCTCTTGATTTCTCCAGTCCAAAGGTTGGCTGAATGTTTTGCCGCGGCTGGACCAGGCTTTGCATACGTAAATTGTGCCGAATGTTGTACTCGCGCGTAGGTGCACACGCCAATATCGGGACGCGCCGTGAGACTAGTCGCGATCTGGTCGAGCGATAAGTTTTATTGCAAAAGCGACCATCGCGGGCAAAAAGCGACGCGATTTGAGCAGTCGCTTGCTGACCCGACTTTTTGCGATGCGATCTAGTGGCGGAGAGTCTGAGCCAATCAACGGCGTTAGGAGCGAGAGTTTCTGAGAAGCGACTCGCCAACGATGGCGTTGGTTTCGCTCATCGCGCACGCCAGAATGACAATGTAAATCCTTTTTTCTTTTTTCTATTCGATTTAGTCGCATTGCGCGACTGCTTACATCCCCGGTGTGAATGCGCCTTTAGAGAAAGTGCTGCCATCGAGGTAGCGCTGCGCGGGACTGATGTGCGCACGTCTCCTCAACAGATATCATTATTACGCGGCGCATTGCAAAAGCGAGCGTGGCTTTGTGCGTGTCTTGCATTGTGATTGAGCATTGTCAAATCCTAGCGATAACAAGGAGCGGGAACGGCCTGGGCTCCCTGGCGCCGCTCCCGCATCACACATCGAGAATTAAAATGGAATCCCGAAACTTGCAGTATTTTAGCGTGTTGGTACTTTTTAAACATTTAGAAAGTGGAGACACATAAGGGACGATACAGAAAGGACAATCTTTCAACTTTAACAACATTTATTTTCGGCTTCAAGTTCAAAGCCCGTCCGCTCCCTGGGAGTACGAGAAGGGGAAATCTTGGGGGAGGGAGAGGGAGCGGTGGAAGTGTACGAGATCCCCCTGTTCTGTGGGGCCAGGTACATCGGGCAAACGGGGCGATGCCTCAATGACCGACTCCGAGAACATAAAACAGACGCCGAAAGGGCTCCTACGGATTCTCAGCACCCGATCGTCAATCACGGGAGAAAATGTCCCGGCTGCGCTCCTAATTTCGCCGGCACGACAGCCATGGGAGGCCACTGCGAGCGAGATGGGAGAGAAATAATTGAGACGTATCGGGTGCCGACAAGCCCGCAAAACATAAGCACTTCTTTCAATTCGCTCTCAAGAAATGAGATTATCTTTCTGAGGCCCACAATGGAAGCCGAACGCTGACAGACTAGGCAAGGCGAGAAGATCACCGGCAGAAGCGGCATTTTCTTTCATCCCGTTTTATTTCAATCCAGAGAAGGGCTGGGATTCCCCGCCCCTTATTTCCCTACTCTTGAACAGGTCGGGATACACTCTCTCCTTTGGAGCTTTGGCTGTACAGCAGGTTTTTTCTTCTTTTTTATAAGTTGTCTATTTTTTTTCTTTTACTCTAAAGCGTCAAAAATGCAGAGGGACTGCGTTGTTGATGCCCCTTCGAACTCGCCTTTTGCAAATCCTCCCCACCTGCTTTTGTGTCTTGTCGTCGTGTGGCTGTCAGTGAGCGCGACAGCCACTTTAAGCAAATCAAAAGGGTGGAGCGAAACGCGTGACCTCTATGCGTAGGACACGTAGGACGAAAACGTTTGGACGAACATTTTTTCACGTGAATCTCTGTCACGCTGATGGGATCTCTCAGGCTGTTGTTTTCGCCGTTTGCCATAGATATAGAAATAGGTGGGCCACGTAGGTCCGGTTTTCGAAATGCGCTCTTCAGTGTTTTGTTGCTTTCGCGCGTAGCAGACGCGGCCGTGTTTTTTCGTCGTAAATGGCCGGAATACGTCCATGCCAATTTTTCGGTTACAGCCATTTCTTTTCACCGGAGTTCGTGGAATTCTTGTGATGTCTTTGTTGGACACGCTTCGACAAAAACTACTCTTCGCCGACGACGAGACGTCAGTTGAATGTGCGCAACCTTCTCTCTATCATGGATTACATGATATCGCTCTTTTATTAGTAAGTACACTGCAAGCATGTTTCTGATAGTAGTCCTGCTTTCCTCTCAACCTCCGCGGTTTTTGTGTGACGAGTTTCGCTTGGCATGAGGACAGTGTAATTCTATTTTGTAATTTGCTTTTCGTTTTACAGAGAAGTGGGATCTTTGTAAATATGTCGAGAATACACCATGTGTAATGATAGTGGTTTAATAAACCGCTGGGAGCGATCGAAAAAAATTCGTTTGTCCGTATATGTGATTGGATATGCAACAAATGATATGCAACGTACACATACTTGCACGACGTTCGGCCAATACGGAGAAGACGCTAGGCCGGGGCCACGGTGGAAGAAATACATTTAGGTGATGACTCTCTGTCTCGCGCGGCGACCACAATATGTTCGGGGTGCGAGCGCGCGCGCATGGGGATAGATGGCGCCCAAGTTTAGAGGGGCTTGGGAAGGCTTGTATAGGGGGCTTCTGAAATAAATTATTCATTGTTTACTTGGTCCCTGTGTTCTGTGTACGGAAATGATGGATTTATAATATCGCACTGGCACTGATTGCCTTTTCCCCCGTGCGGTTCCTGTTTTCTTAAACGAGAACATTCCGATGATAACGTGACAAAAATACTCGTAGAAATATAAAACTTCCCGGCATAATCTACTGGGCCTTCAATAATTTAGAGTAATTTAGAGTAAACAGCTGGGTCGTGCTCACATGTTTTGTTAAACAGCATGTTTGGTAACAGCTCCGTAAGTTGTTTACACACATTGCGTGGCTTTATAGGAGCTCGGGGTGATTTTTTCCACCCTGCTCCTGCCTTCTTATCGAAAAAAATAAATTCTAATAGTGTTACACAGTGGGGCCCAAATAATTCTTTACATGCGCATAAAGGTTATAGCATTACAAATGGTTTATACATGCAATGTCAACTTGTACTGTGGAACATACAAACCTTGTGAGCAGAAAAAAATTATATTTATGATGACATAGTGACTGAGATGATGACACAGTATGCTGACATACTGACTGAGATGATGACACAGTGACTGAAAGTCAAACAATAGTAGCGGTTATAGGACATAAATCATTTTTCATCTGTAAAAAAAATATACCTGACAAATAGTTTCCCTTAAAAATGTACACAAAAGCTGAATTCACTGCATACTACCAAAGAACGCAATCTCCTACATCCTGTGTTTCTCGCCCATGCTCTTAAACTGAGACGAGCGCTGCTTTGCTGATTTCTTCTTTTCTTCAGCTTGTTTTTTCATAATCATGGTAATATGCTGCCAGTGCTGTCGCATTCGCATGCTGAAGTAGTAGAGGAGCAACTGGGCAACTGTTTCTGCTTTGTGTTTAGAGCACGTAAACGTTAATGTGCATATGTCAAGAACACTGTCGATTGTGTCCCAGTAGACAGTCTGGTGGCTTTTATTTTCCATGAAGAACTGTTCCGCTTTCTTTAGTAGCTGGAAAAGGTTCTTGTTGGGGTGTATAAGGCCTCCTCTGTTCTTCACGTTTGTCAGTGCTGCTTCAGCAGAAGTGTTTTCGTCGATGCTGAAAGCGGATCGGCATGCAGGGCCGCGTTAAGCTTTTTTTTATTTTCACGCTCAAAAACCTAGTTACATGATATAGCATGCAGTCCACATCCTTGGTTTCCTGAGCCTTTTTTGTCAGGACATCTTCGCATTCCCAGTTTTCGACAGAAATTAGACTCTGAAGCTTGGTCTTCACTTGGTCAACGAGATGAGGAGACGAGGTAGTAACTTGCGATCGGCCAACGGGATTGCACGACGCCATTGCTCCAGGCGACCGTCATGAGATGGAGATTTCAACAAGGACACTCGCTCTGGACAGTTCCGGTACCCCGAATTGCAGTTGGGAACGAAGCACATCTTTCCCATCCTTATAACATGACTTCTTTTGCGGGTTAGGGCTCACCTTCTTTCATGATGGTGGCACCTTTTATCGACAAGCACCAAAGCAAAACATGAGTCCAGCCACTGGCCGCACACCACCACCACACCGCGAGAAAGGAGAGCAAGCTACGCCCCAGAAACCGTGGCCGCCGAGGAGAGACCTCATACCCACGGTGCTCACACCTCAGCGCCCTCCAAGGCGGCGCGGAAGTAACTATACTTCGTTTCACGTTATGTTGCACTGCAGCGAAGGCTAGAAGCGCAAACTCATAGTGTTGGCAGCCGCTCTTAAGTCACGAGAGCGTGTGCCGCCAAGATGTGCCACAGAGAAAGCAGCTCGCGCTTGTAGCCTTTCCTGCGGTTCATCATAAGGTGAAACAGAGTGTACTCCTGGTTCGATGCTAGCTCCGAACACGATCTGGTCGCTCGCTCCTCGCGGGAAGAGCGGCCAGAGTCACCACCTAAATGTATTTCTTCCACCGTGGCCGGGGCAAAACGGCTGTACGGCAATACGTGCTGAATATCAAACGGTGGTGCAAAACTGGACATTTGAGCGATATTAGAACCGACTTTCGGCCGGTAGTGGCACGATACTGCAAAGTATTGCCATCTGCTACGGAACGGAGGTGATGGCATCAAACTATTGTGTTTCCAACTCTTATTTAATTTTCTTCTGGGGCGCGTGAAAGAGTACTTCTGTGAAACACCGGAGATATTCCAGACTTGGGCAGGCCTCTCGGCTTTCTTTGCCACTTTTGGCACTTATTTGGCACTTCAGTGAGTAGCCAGAGAAGAGCCAAACTTCGGCATGCCCAGAATCGTCAAATGAAGGTTTAGTGTGGCAGTTATGGCTCAAGTCTGGCACTCACTTTGACAAACCTGGGGCGCTCCAGAGAAAAGCCAAACTTGGCATGTCCGAAATACCCAAATCAGGCGTGGCTTTGGCAGTTATGGCTCAAGTCCGGCACTTACTTTGGCACAAATCTGGCGGACCAAAAAAGAGCCAAACTCGGCGTGGCCGACTTACCCGAATAAGGAGTGGGTTTGGCAGTTAGGGTTCAGGTCTGGCACTTACTTTGGAACAACTGTGGCGGACCAGAAAAAAGCCAAACTTGGCATGTCCGAAATACCCAAATTGGGCGTTGCTTTGTCAGTTATGGCTCGTCTGGCACTTACTTTGGCACAACTGTGGCGGACCAGAGAAAAGCCAATCTCGGCGTGGCCGAAATACCCGAATTCGGCGTTGCTTTGGCAGTTAGGGTTCAAGTATGGCACTTACTTTGGCAGAACTGTGGCGCACCAGAGAAAGGCGAAACTTGGCATGTCCGAAATACCTAAATTAGGCGTTGCTTTGGCAGTTATGGGTTAAATCTGGCACTCACTTTGGCACAACTGTGGCGGACCAGAGAAAAGCCAAACTTGGCATGTCCAAAATGCCCAAATTAGGCGTTGCTTTGGCAGTTATGGCTCAAGTCTGGCACTTACTTTGGCACGACTGTGGCGGTGCAGAGAAAAGCCAAACTCGACGTGGCCGAAATACCCGAATTAGGCGTTGGTTTGGCAGTTATGGCTCAAGTCTGGCACTTTGGCAGAACTGTGTCGCATCAGAGAAAGGCCAAACTTGGAATGTCCGAAATACCCAAATTAGGCGTTGCTTTGGCAGTTATGGCTCAAGTCTGGCACTTACTTTGGCAGAACTGTGGCGCACCAGAGAAAGGCCAAACTTGGCATGTCCGAAATGCCCAAATTAGGCGTTGCTTTGGCAGTTATGGCTCAAGTCTGGCACTTACTTTGGCACAACTGTGGCAGACCAGAGAAAAGCCAAACTCGGCATGTCCGAAATGCCCAAATTAGGCGTTGGTTTGGCAGTTATGGCTCAAGTCTGGCACTTACGTTGGCACGACTGTGGCGCACCAGAGAAAGGCCAAACTTGGCATGTCCGAAATACCCAAATTAGGCGTTGCTTTGGCAGTTATGGCTCAAGTCTGGCACTTACTTTGGCACGAACTGTGGCAGACCAGAGAAAAGCCAAACTCGGCGTGGCCGAAATACCCGAATTAGGCGTTGGTTTGGCAGTTATGGCTCAAGTCTGGCACTCACGTTGGCACAACTGTTGCGCACCAGAGAAAGGCCAAACTTGGCATGTCCGAAATACCCAAATTAGGCGTTGCTTTGGCAGTTATGGCTCAAGTCTGGCACTTACTTTGGCAGAACTGTGGCGCACCAGAGAAAAGCCAAACTTGGCATGTCCGAAATGCCCAAATTAGGCGTTGCTTTGGCAGTTATGGCTCAAGTCTGGCACTTACTTTGGCACAACTGTGGCGCACCAGAGAAAAGCCAAACTTGGCATGTCCGAAATGCCCAAATTAGGCGTTGCTTTGGCAGTTATGGCTCAAGTCTGGCACTTACTTTGGCACAACTCTGGCGCACCAGAGAAAAGCCAAACTTGGCATGTCCGAAATGCCCAAATTAGGCGTTGGTTTGGCAGTTATGGCTCGAGTCTGGCACTCACGTTGGCACAACTGTTGCGCACCAGAGAAAGGCCAAACTTGGCATGTCCGAAATACCCAAATTAGGCGTTGCTTTGGCAGTTATGGCTCAAGTCTGGCACTTACTTTGGCACAACTCTGGCGCACCAGAGAAAACCAAACTTGGCATGTCCGAAATGCCCAAATTAGGCGTTGGTTTGGCAGTTATGGCTCAAGTCTGGCACTCACGTTGGCACAACTGTTGCGCACCAGAGAAAGGCCAAACTTGGCATGTCCGAAATGCCCAAATTAGGCGTTGCTTTGGCAGTTATGGCTCAAGTCTGGCACTTACTTTGGCACAACTCTGGCGCACCAGAGAAAACCAAACTTGGCACGTCCGAAATGCCCAAATTAGGCGTTGGTTTGGCAGTTATGGCTCAAGTCTGGCACTCACGTTGGCACAACTGTTGCGCACCAGAGAAAGGCCAAACTTGGCATGTCCGAAATACCCAAATTAGGCGTTGCTTTGGCAGTTATGGCTCAAGTCTGGCACTTACTTTGGCAGAACTGTGCGCACCAGAGAAAACCAAACTTGGCATGTCCGAAATGCCCAAATTAGGCGTTGCTTTGGCAGTTATGGCTCAAGTCTGGCACTTACTTTGGCAGAACTGTGGCGCACCAGAGAAAGGCCAAACTCGGCATGTCCGAAATACCCAAATTAGGCGTTGCTTTAGCAGTTATGGCTCAAGTCTGGCACTTACTTTGGCACAACTCTGGCGGACCAGAGAAAAGCCAAACTTGGCATGTCCGAAATACCCAAATTAGGCATTGCTTTGGCAGTTATGGCTCAAGTCTGGCACTTACTTTGGCACGACTGTGGCGGACCAGAGAAAAGCTAAACTCGGCGTGGCCAACATACCCGAATTAGGTGTTGCTTTGGCAGTTATGGTTCAAGTATGGCACTAACTTTGGCACTCCTCTGGCGTACCAGAGAAGAGCCAAACTTTGGCATGCCATAGGATCGCCCAACTAAGGCTATAGTTATACACCGTACTTTGGCACTGATGATCGCCATGGCGCCAAAACCTAACTGCGCCAAAGTTGGGCCCCTATGTTTGCCAGACCTTTGCCGAAGTTGGGCATTCCTCTGGCATGCTACCTGGGAATACTTGTATAAATCAAGGACGGAAACTATAATGAAGTTTGAATGCTTTTCAACTGTAGACTAGCATTTCTTAAGCTCGGCACTGATTTAGAGGAACTTTTGATATGTTCAAAATGTTCACCAACAACTTCTGCGTGATTCTTGAGCAATACAGAGGAGGCTGAAAAAAGGGAGCTCGAAAATATTGGTAATCTCGCCTAACTTTCTGCTGTCGGTCCCTCACATTTTTTAACGAAATGAAGCTATTTAATGGTTAAATATATTTATTACACGAGGTCTTTTTGGCCTCATTACACCTTCACTGATCCTTTTTCTGCTCTTTTTAAATTCAGTCAGGTTAAGAGTAGCTGGATATCGGCGGAATATTCCCCCAGCCATATTATTTTTCTTTCGAGTGACTGTGCACCCATCGTGGCACCAGAGTTTGCATTTTCTTAGAATCTTACCAGAGGTATGTTTGATAGAAAATGCAGCGGCATTGATTAAACATTCAGTGAGATAAATTTTCGCCTTCTTACAGCTATACAACTAAATATAAACGGAATAAACACAGCTTCTCAACCAAACAGCTCAGTTGGACTTCTCCAACTTCAAACTTGTAATGCGGATCGAAATGGAATGAAGAGATATATCACTTACTGAAACTATAGAAAAGTAATCGCTTCAGAAATTATTATTTCGAAACTTCAACAAAAAAAACGTGGAAGTAGTCATGATGATGAGATAAAAATATCCTGTGACGTGAATGTGTTATGTGAAGAGCTAAAAAGTTGGTTCTCTCTCATGTAAAAGGCAGTGTCCGGATGGTAACGAAAGCTGTTCAATGACTCCACCGTTGGAATCTTGACGAGAGCTTACCCACAATGATTTGTGGAAATTAAAATAACATAGAATTAAACAAAACGTTTTTCCAGCTGATTTACGAGATCTTCGACTTCATAGGAATGTAGTGAACTATTCGAATAAAGCTACAGCGATAAAATGGTTTTGAGGCAACCAAAGAGCGCACAAACTGCCTTTGCCTCATGTGGGGCTTGAAGAGAAACTGGAGCACACACAACCCTTCTCAGCACTACTATTTCAACACCACCGCAAGTACTGGGAAATTGTCGATCCTTCCGAAAAGCCTGGTTACGACGTAAGATTTTTGTGTGATAGTCATTTAGATGAATCTCCTGTAAACAGAGTGCATCCAAAAGGACGGAGCTCATCGAGGAACATGATTTCGTCATTAAAATTATAAAAAAACACTACAGTTTCCTAGCATATGACCTAGGTGTTTGGACATATCAGCTGAAGTTATAGAAAAACAATAATTTTAAATTTCAAAACGAAACGAACATTAAAATGATGTCACTATGGTTTATATTTAATCTTAATACGTCAAGCGTTTTTTTATATTTCTTGAAATATCTCCCTCCCTCCCAGTGGAGTCACTGTGAGTAGAGACAAAGGACTCTAATCTTTAGAGTGGAGCCTCCTAGCCGGATCTGAGAACACTCTTGTTAATAGGCTCTTCAATCGTCGCCAACGACCGACCCTCGGGTTCGACTGCCTTCACGTCTCACCAGTTTTCTTCGCACAGGTTTTGCGGGGTTGCTGGCCCCAACCCCGAGAGAAAGATGCAGGGCGGGGCATCCCCTGCTCTGACATGGATGATGACAAGCCAGTATCCACCCAGGATTCGGAACTAGCAGCCAGCGGCACCGTTCTCGTTGGTTTAGAGGCGACTTCGACTAGACCCGCAGATTTTCTGCGGTCGTCTGGGTTCGCGTCGATTGCGTGACTGGCCGTGTAGGTTCCCTGCGCATGACCTTGGCATATCCACCCTTCGATTAGAATGAAAAGTGTTGCTTTGCTTTAACGTATAATGTTTCATTTGGCTTTCAAAATCACTGTTTCTTTCTCTTTCATTCTAGAGAGGGCAAGAAAGCGAGTATGAAGGGTGCCTACATTCGTGGTTTGCACATTTTGGCTCATTGTCACAGATGTCGGAAACATGTTCTTTACTTGAGCATTTGGCACATATGTCAACCCCGCGAAAGCTCCCCGGCCCATGGCCGAACCGCTAGCACTTGAATCAAAGCTGAGTGTTCGAATCCGACTGTCAAACTCGTCACTGGAGGTAGCCTGCCTTTACAGTCGCAGGGAGACGGCTGCTGACAAAGGTTAGAATAATGTGCTCCCTCTTGCGTTCAGTGCCCTCACGACAGATAGTCATTTGTCGTGAAGTAACAACTCTTTGGCTAGAGAAACCCTCCACCCCCTCTTCGTTAAATGTGTCTAGCATATAGTCCTCGGAAATAACTCATTCGATGGTTTTCGGTTTGTCTACAGGGGTAACGCGGACTTTATTGTCTGACACAAAGCTGAGGCCCCAGTTGGCATCACTTTGCAGCTTTGTACTGATTTTCACAAGGTTGTTTTCGGACGTTATTTCTTAGCATTATTTTTTTTACCAACTACCACTTCTAGTATTTTGGCTACGAGAAAAGGTGACAGTTTGCCCAATGGCTTTCATTCTCAAAATGTCAAACTAAAAATGTTTAAAACTTATCAAAATGTCAAACTAAAAATGTTTAAAACTTATCAGCAACAAAGGACATTTCAAATTGGAACGGCACTTTGGTGCGTATCATTTTGTATTTACGTTTTTCAGGCCCAAGCAGGTTTTATCGTTCGCGAACGAACGCAGATGGAAAAGAACTTCAGTTCTCGGGCGTACCGCCAACCACTGAGCCTACAAGTGGCTAGGTAATGTGCCCTACCAAGAATGGATGGACTCCTAAAATTTTTTTACCACCTCTGCCCGGGCACTATCCCGAAGTGTGGTTGTAGGGACGTGACCTGTTTCCACCCAACGTTCGCTGTTGCCGACTAAGATGTTGAAAAATATAGGATGATATATCAACAGATTGTATAAAGAGGTGAAGAGAAATGTAAAGAAAAAACATTTTAGAACAGGCGACTGATTGAATCATTCTGGTTGGGCCAAGCCAGGACACCCACCTACTAGAAGCAGGGTCCGAAGGTATATATTGTCTCACCCGGGGGGCATCGAGAGGTCAGCACATACCCCGGGCTCAGCTCAACCAAAGGAATCCCTTTTTTCTGACGCGGGATAAGCCACGCGCAGCCGGTCGTGGGTGGGCGAACCCACATGACTTTGGTTTCGTAGTAACGTCACTCACCAAGCACCTAGCAAAGCAGATTTTTCCTGCATTTAATATGCAAACTCACGTGGCAGGGTCCGTGGTAACGCCACTCATCAAGCACCTAACACCTAAGGTGTAGGCACCCCCTACAGGTAATGACGGGGTGGTTGATGAAGATGAAGACGATGTTAATTATTGAAGTAATATTGTCACAAATGACACATGATGAGGCGAAGAATAACTGAGCAAACTAAACGTTCAATGGGGTGAGGTTGCGCCCCAAATTAATTAGAAGAACGCGTGGAAATCCGTCCGGTGGCCGTTCTTCCAGCCGCCTCCCGCCGGGACCTCCCCCCCCCCGTGTGGTGGAGGCCGTGTCGGTGAGAGGCCGTTGACTCCGGGGAGAAACACCCTGGCACTTCCGGGGTCACGTCGGCGACCCCTTCTGCGATCCCGCCGGGGGCCCGGCCAGGGGTTCGACTTCTGGGCAACCGGAAGAGACCCTCGCGCTTCCCGGGTTGGCGACCGGGACGTTCGGCTAAGAACAACGGCCCTAGTGTTCTCGGGGCCTTCAGCTAAAGAACCACGGCCTGGGCGTCGGCCCGAGGTGTGGCTTCCGGGATCACGTTGTGTCGCACATGGACATGCCGTGTTGGTGCGCGTGGTCGACCGTGGCTGAGGTTATAAAAAGGGACGCTCTGAAAGGAGAGGGGAACCTGGGGCAGACGCCGTGACACGACGAAGTGGGGCGGCCGGCTGACGCCGGCGCTGCCGGACACGCTCTGAGGCTCCGGCTCTCGACGTCGAGGGCAGACGGACGGACCGTGTCGGACGGACCGGGCGAGCTGCCCTGGACGGCGACGGCCCCTGTGCGCGGTGGAGCGACTACCGCTGGAACTTGGAGCAGCCGGAGTAGCAGCGGAACTCTCTCTCCGGTCTCGACCCCGATCCAGAAGCCCCCAAGGCAATAAGTGAGTGAATAAACCCTTTTGCCGAGAGCGAAGTATTGCGGTGTCATCATTCATCCGGAGACGGGGTCGGAGGGAATCGGACAGAGAAGCCCACAAACGGTTAGCGTCGCAGGCGTCGATGTCGGTGATATAGCTGGATCGAGCCCTGGTGCGAGACTGACTGCGGCTCGCCACGCCGAGCATTTTTTGTAGCTGCGTGAGTTTCTGGAACATTCGGCCTAGAACGTTCGGCGCGTAGAACATTCGGAACTAGATAAAACGAGAAGGTCCTCCAACTCACTAGAATGCCAAGTTGACAGATAAAAATAAAGGAACATTCCGCTCGTTGGAATCGAACCCAGACCTTCCGCATGACACTCAAGCGCGGTAACCATTCGGCCACGCACGCTGTTGCTCGAAGACGCGCGTCGCAATATTTTTACCTTCTTTTTCAAGGGCAGTTTACAAAAGTGTGTGTGAATTATCTTTCGGATTTTAATATGAGAGGTCTCGTTCTTGTATGGTTATTAAATATGAATTCAATCGCCAATATTTGATAATTGTTGCACGACAGCATGACTTCTATATTGACGTGACATTTGCCAAAAAGACTATTCCATATGAACTTAGGACAAGCCAATAAATTTCACTTTTAAAATACTCAGTTAGGAATGGTTTCGATTGGGGTGTTTAGTCTTGTAAGGGAAGAAAACAACCGTCGTTTTGTTTTTTGTCTGTGTCTAGCAAAATACATTTAGCAATTTTCTAGGTGGATCATATATTGGTATTTACTCCCCGAATATCTAATTAGCAATGCATTGAAATCATTCTTCACACGATACACAAAAGCCAGAAACGTGCCTTAGTTGACCTAGCATTGTTGTGTAGAGTCTTTCATTGCTAGGTTTGTACAAATCCAAACCCAAAACGAGGTGTCCCAGCAAACTTGAAGGTGAGTTGAGTTTCTCTTGAGCCTTTCGAATACTCTGTAATAAAAATATAAAACATATATTTTGTTAGAAATTAAAAACAAGACGAAAAAAAAAACACGGGCAGCACAGAGTGTGTCGTGCATACATTGTGCTCGCGGTGTAATTTGTTGAGCTTGAATACGAATCCTTTGTGTTTTTTTAGGTGTGTTGCCGGTATGACATATTAAGGTACTTTCTAACTTTATCTACATTATAGATACACGTTTCAATTTATTTGTGACACGTGACGTCGCGAGCCCACGTGGGCAGTTTCACTACATCACTCAAAAGCCAGCTGCGCCAGCGTGACGGCAGCCGGTATTGAATAGCGGGGCACGGGCGAGCCCGGGGCGTGAGATAGCGAGTCGGGCTCTCAAATATCGACTCGTGCAGGCTTTCCGGAGGCGACATTCTCCACCCGTCCACGCTCATGTCGTAGACAAAGAAGGTTTAGTACCGGTTCCGGGTGGGAGTCAGCCATCAATGTCCATGTATTAGCAAAGAAAACACACTGTTCGCATAAGCGGGGAGGGCTTCACTAAGTGTGTCCCGGAAACTAAAAAAGCAAGGAAGCACTGAACAGAGAGCGGAACACGTCCAAGTTCGTTCAGAGATACTGGTGTCGAGGTAAGCGATGCTGCTCGGGTGCAGGCCAAGATAACAAGGATAATGGTTTGCTACCCGAAAAATGGGGTTTTCGATTCGAGTTGTTGGTGTTGTAGGTATACAATTTCTTTAGAAAATTCGGAATTACAAAGGAGTGCAAAAGTATTCACAATAAATATTTTTGAATATGCTAATATGATTTTTGTCTAGATATGCACAACATTCATCTAGTGTTACATTTGCATAAGTTAATCGATGTAAAGATACAAATCATACTTGCGCTAACCTTCTCTTTGTATGCAATCAAAGGCATGCTACAGAAAGCTGCTAGCCAATATAAGGACACCGTTTTTGACAACTAAGCATGCACAGTTGTCATTATTTAAGCCTGAATGTAGATTATAAGAATATCGTGGATGACCTACCTTCATCAGGCCAAATACTCTATGAAGTATGGAAACCTTTGGAGTAAAGGCATCATTCAAGATGACCCTATTCACGCCATAATGATGAACTCCTTCGTTCCAGAGATTCCGAAACTCTTGCTGTCCCTTCCACGACTTGAGATCCCTATTTGCTTTCTCGGCTTCACTGAAATAAATGCAGTAAAACTAACGTATCGCAAAGGCCGTTTTTTAATATCAGGTAAGACAGTTTCTTTTGAATATTAAAGCTTTCTATGCTTTTCAACGGATCCCCCAGCCCCAAAAGCGATTTCGTCCGTTCGCCCTTGCAGTTTTCGCTAAAGTTAGCAGGGAAATCGACGTCACATGGCCCGATATAACGTGACCTTTACAACAATTCATTTTTTCCCACCTAAATTTTGATGATACATATATATATATATATCACGTGACACACCAATACTTCTCTCTCCCCCTTCTTCCTATCCCGATCGCTCAGAATCCTAGAGTGCCCTCCTCATCTGCATCCTTTCTTCTCGCTCCTGTTTCCTTTTCCTCCGTTCCTATCTAGATGCAAGTAGCAGCTCTTCCTTCCTCTGCCTCCCATCCTCTCACATCCCCTTCTCGTCAATACTACTACAGTATTTTCTCTCTCCCTTTGTCGTATTGCCACGCGCGCCGCCCAGCGTGCACATGCACTGCAGAATGGTTTCCGTGCTTGGTTGTCGCACGTAGGATCCAGATTTGATTTCAGTGTGCGGAATGTTTTTTTTTTCATATTCTTTCATCTTGGCGTTTTTGTAAGTTTGAGAACCCTTTCGTCTGCTTCAGTTACGAATGTATCACGCGCCGGACGTTCTAGACCGAATGTTCCAGAAACCCACGAGCCCACAAAAGGTACTCCGCGTGGCAAGCTGGAGTCAGTCTCGCCCCAACGCTCGATCCTACTGTTTCGCCGACATCGACTCCTGCGACGCTAGGCTTTCTTTATTTGTTTTTGAAGGGGCACAAGTTCGCTCCATTAAACGTTCAGTCTCTTCAGTTATTCATCACCTCATCATTTCTCTTTTGTGGCATCTTGGTGGAGGTGTGGGGTAGTCATCGTCTGGACCTTCTTCCGGTTCTCTGGCAAGAGACCGAATTCGAGGGGTTGACCTCTGGTATGATGGCTGGTTCGTGCTTCGGCGTCTTCGGAGAAGAGTAGCCTTCCGGGATTGAGCACGTCACTTGGCCGTGGAGTCTTCAGATGGGTGTGTTTTACGGGCATCGAATGCAATACTGCCGTCATCGTCCTGCCCGTCATTCCGCGGACACGTTCTTCCTTTCTCAGAAAGATGTATAAGGACGTCTAAGACTGGATCAACAAGTACGATTGTGTGGCCCGCCACAACAAATGGAATGACGACCAGCGCCTATATAATCTCTATTTCTTACGTGAAGATATGGCATGGCGCTTGTTTGAACACCACGAAGCTTCCCTCGCTTCGTGTGAACTTAACAAGAATGAGCTGACTCATACGTTTGCCAGTCAGCATCGACGAGACAGGGTTTGAGATCTGCTGCAATCGAGAACCCAGGGCCAATGAGAGTGTCAAGAGCTTCGAGGAAGACGTCCTGCGTCTAAGCTGCCGCGCCGACATTTAGGCTACCGAAGACAAGAAGCAGCGTATTATGATGCATAGAGTGAAGGACGGTAACTTCGGTGGATTCGTACGTACTATCCACTGACGACCGCTCAAAGATTTGTCACCGAGGCGACGAACATGCAGCGTGCCAACCTGGCAGTGGCAACCTACTACCAACGGCACCCCAACGCAGTTGCCCCCTCGCCATCGGGATTGAACACAGGCTCCAGCCCCACTAAAATTCGGGAGATGGCTCACGACGTCGTAGGTGAAGTGCTCAAGAAAACGCTGCCCGCTGCTGAACGACCGGCCTCACTGTCGCTCGCCTAGGTCGTCCGAGAGGAGGTTCATCGGGCCTTCCAACCTGAGGTTTCCATCAACATAACTACGCCACAGGAACCGACTTTGAGCTACGACGCCATAGCTCGACGACCGCCGCAAACATACCACCAAGCCACGGCAACACCGCGACCGGACCCTCCGATGCCGCAGTATGCACCAAGCCAGGAAGAACAACTCCAGTACGTCGGGTCGGAGCGACCCTCGCCGAGGAAGACCGACGTCTGGAGGATGGCCGATCGACGCCCGTTGTGCTGCCACTTCAGGGAAGCCAACCATATCTACCGCCGTTTCCCCAACCGGCTAATAGGGCTGCGCGGCTTCCACCCGAACTGCCCACGCCCACGCTACGGTCAGCGACCGCAGGATATTGAAGGGTACCTTTGACGAACTCAGTATCGCTCACCTGCACCTCGCCGCAGGTCCCGGTCACCGTCATCAAAACATCCAGCTTCGAAAATGCACCGATCTTTTCGTGAGAGCCTGTCGCCCTTGTCTCGGCAAGAATAATAAGCGCGGCAGCCCCCGGAGGTGAAGTTGCCGTGTAAGGACGACGTAAAAACCTTAGCGAACGCCGAAGCGTGCCCACTCTCCCGACGCCACGTATCGTAACGATTCTCCGGCAACTGTGTCCAACAACTTAAACGTTGGTGTCGACGGCCACGACGCATCGGAACTCGTGGACGCCGGAGCAGACTACTCAGTCTTGAATGAAGGACTCTCTCACCGCCTTTCAAAAGCGACGACACCGTGGGATGGGCAACAAGTACTAACCACTGGAGGACACCTCATCTCGCTTATCGGAAGGTACACTGCTCGCGACGAAATTCACGGCGAGATGTGTCCTGTGAAATTCGTTGTTCAACAAGACAGTGCCAGAGAAGATATTCTCGGCATAGCATTTTCTGTGTAAATGTGGCGACGTTATCTACCTTGGAGAAAACAGATTGACGCTCAGACACCTGTTCCGCCTTCAGAGAATCTCTAAACTGCGTCAGCCGCCGTCCGAAGCGCTATCGACCACGTGAACCTGCCGCCGCGATCATGTGTTGTTTTACCCGTCGGGACCGAAGCAGCTTCATGTGGCGAAGTGGTTCTCGAACGTAACCTTGGATTTCTCCTGTGAAGAGAAATAGGCTTCGCAAGAGGATTAGCGGAACTTCAGAATGATCACACTGAGCTCCTCGTGTCGAACTTCCGACTAGAAACGCAACACCTCACTAAAGGTGCTGGTGTGGTCAACGTCGAGAAACTTCGAAACTCCGCCGAAATTGCCTTCATTACTGAAAAATCATCGCCGCATCAGAAAGACTGTACGTCGTAGTGCAGGTCGACCGTGACACTAACGTTCCGGGCCCAGTACGGCGGCAGCTGAGTCACTCCTCGCCGATACCGCGACTGCTTCGCGACGTCGTCGAAGATGCGCCGAACCACCTTTGCGAAACTTCGCATAGTTAACGAGAACCACGCGCTCCCATTGCAACCATTGCAATACCGAGTTTCCGCCAAAGAAAGGGAGGTCATCCAGGAGCAAGTCCAACAAATGCTGAACGAGGACATAATCCAGCCTTGAAGCAGTCCGAGGGACTCTCAAGTCGTACTTGTTAAATAGATAGACGGAAGGCTCAGGTTTTGCGTAGGCTACCGGCAGCTCAACGCGATGACGAAGAAAAATGCCAACCCACCTCCCCACAAAGACGACGCGTTAGACCAGCTGTACCACTCTCGATATTTTTTATCAATGAACCTGAAGAGCGGCCACTGGCACATCGAAGTCTGCGTACAGGAAAGAGAGCAGACAGACTTCGTCACGCCGGATGGACTGTACGAGTTCTAGGTGATGCACATTGGGGTATGCACGGCACCAGCTACATTCCAGTGTGTCATGGACACCTACTGGCTGGACTGAAATGGCAGAGCTGTCTCGTCCACCTTGACGACGTCGTAGTGTTTTCAAGCTGCTTCGGCGAGCATTTACGAAGGCTCAAGCTGTTCTCTAAGCCAGTGGTTCTCAAATGAGGGTGCCCGAAGACATTTTATGCGTCCGCAAAGCACTACTCTACAGTAAGCCCGGTAATAAAAGTTGCATTTTATCCGATTCAGAAGAAGCGTTCCGATTTTAGGGTGAGTCTTTTGTGTAAATGTCAATAAGAGAAGTCTACTTCATACCACACCTTAGTAATATTCAAATATTAAATCATTATCATAATTACGCTTTTCCTTTCCCTTCCCTTTGTCACGAACAGGGTCCTCAATCATCTCCGCCGATTCCCAAGGGGTCCGCGAATCATCACTGGTTGAGAACCACTGCTCTTAGCCATACAGACCGGCGGACCCACTCTCAGGCCATCGAAGTATCGGTTCGCCTATAACAAACTGAAGTTACAAGGCCACGCGGTTAGCAGTGATGGCGTTCGCCCAGACTCAGAGAAGACTCGCGCCGTCACGAGATTTTCTCCGCCGACAGAAAAAAAGAGGCTTTGCGAAGATTCTTAGGACTGTGTGCGTACTATTCCTGCTTCGTTCGCGATATCGCAAGAAATTTTCTCACCGCTCACAAACCTCACACAAGGCGCCCAGTATTGTGAATGGGTTGGAGAGATAGACCAGGTATTTAATGAGCTGAAGCGACTACTTCGACTCCTCCTTTTCTTGCATACTGCGATCAAGATGCAGAATCTGTGATTCATACCGGCACAATTAACACTGGCCTTGATTCTGTACTGGTTCAAGTGAAACAAGGCACCGAGCGAGTCATTGCATACGCAAATCGAGCACACTCTTCAAAGCGGAGGTAAATTACAGCACGATTGAAAAGGAATGTCTTGTGGCCATCTGTGCAATCAATAAGTTTCGCCTGTACTTAAACGAGAGATCTTTTCGCGATTGTCACGGACCACCACTCGCTCTGCTGGCTTACGAATCCAAAAGAACCTTTAGGACGCCTTTCTCGATAGAGTCTACGACTGCAGCAGTTCAACATGATTGTGTTCTACAGGTCAGGCCGCAAGCGCAGCAACGCCGACTGTAGGTCCTGAGCCCCGGTCAAGATATATCCCGGTAGCAGCGACGAACAGGACGTGTGCTTCCCAGGCGCAGTGAACACCGACGACATTGCACTACGTCAAAGAGATGATCCTGATTTGGCGCGCTAATTGAGCATCCTCGATTCGACGAGGGGTGCTATCCCCGTGTCTTCTCGAGACCCCGCCTGACCTTCGTCATTCGAAAAGGTGTACTTTACAAAGATAACTTCGTAGACAACATGTCGCCATGGCTCCTGGTAATCCCTACCGGCCTTACAGAGATCGTTCAAGCCTGCAACGAAGACCCGACGTTCGGGCACCTTGGTTACAGCCGCTCGCAGGCCCAAATTCTTGAAATGTTTTGAATGGCCCAAGCTCCCGAAGGCCGTTCACCTTTACAAACAATCGTGCCACGAGTTCCACCGAAGCAAGAAACCGCCGACGAAGCCGGCAGGTCTTCTGCAGCTAACTGCTTGCCCGACCGCACCGCTCTAGCAGATTCGGATGGATCTACTTGGTCCTTTCCCACCATCGACGCAAGGAAAAGATTGATAATTGTTTCGACCGATTATCCCACACCATACTCAAATACGAGAGCCCTTGCATCAGGTACCGCTGTTGAAGTCGCCAAGTTTATATCGAGTGTATTTTCCTCCGGTACGGCGCCCTCAAAGTCCTCATTAGAGACCGCGGATCAGCGTTCATCGCCCAGCTGATACAAGAGATTCGTCGTCTCAGTAGCACCAGCCACCGTCGATCCATTGCGCACAATCCACAAAAAATGGACTAACGAAACTGCTAAACAAAACTATCGCAGACATGTTCACTATGTATGTCGACGTAGAGCACAAGACTTGGGACGATGTGTTACCCTACATCACGTATGCTTACAACACGGGCGCGCAGGAGACCACAGGAGTAACAATGTTTCAGCTTGTGCATGGCAGAAAAGTAACGACCACGCTAGACGCAATGCTGCCCCACAAACTAGCTGACGATGGTAGCCTCGACGCCCACGTGGTTGCTTAACGAGTTAAAGAAGGTCGACAGCTCGCCCGACTTCGTGTTCAAGGTAAACAATTCGTCGACGCTACCCGGTACAACCTTCGCCGCATCGACGTTTGCTTCATGCCCGGAGACCATGTGTGGGTCTGGGCCGCGATGCGACGGCGCGGTCTAAGCTGAAACTCCCGAAGCGCCACTTCGAGCCCTATAAAGTGCTTCGTCAACTCGGGCATCTGAACTACGAAGTGATGCCCGACGGAACACGGACTTCATCACGCCGCCCTCCACGAACGGAAGTCGTCCACGTCGTGCACCTCAAGCCGTACTACGATCTAAAGGATTGTGTATTGCATTTTGTACTGCTCTCGATAGGATTGTGTTTTACAAGTTTCCGTAGTTTACCAATATTTGTTTTCTTTCCCTGCTTCATTTCGGGGCAAGTTGCATAGACACGATACTCTTTTTAAAGGAGGAAGCAACGCCACGCTCGTCGCAGTGCGAGCGCGTGCTTGGCCGAATAGTTTCTGTGCTTGGCTGTCGCCCGGAGGATCCAGGTTAAATTTCAGTTTGCGGAATGTTCTGTTAGTTATTGTTTCAGCTTGGAGTTGTTTTAAGTTCGAGAACGTTCTTGTGTGTTCGACTTATGAATGTTATAGTCCTAATGTTCTAGAAACCCACGCGTCTACAAAAGGTGCTCCGCTTGGCAAGAACGTGTCGGTCTCGCCCCAATGCTCAATCCTGCTGTTTCGTCGGCATTGAAGCTTGCCACACTTGCCTTATGCGACACAAGTTCGCCTCGTTAAGCGCTTAGTTTCTTCAGTGATTCGCCGCCTCATCATTTGTCACTGGCGAACATATGGCACAAAGTAAGTTTCCCCAACTATGTAGGAAAATATATGGCATGTGTCACCACAATTCTTTCTACCCAATTCTCTGTCTTTCATCTTGAATCCCTCACTTTCCCGATTCCTCTACTCAACCTTTTAACTGCCTTCTTCTTGTCCCCCGTCTGCCTCATTCCGTTCTCACCCTCTTTCTATTTATCTACCTTTTCGTTTCCAATTGCCTCCCATTCTCCCTTTCGTTCTCAGGTGGCATGACCCACAACTTCATTATGTCTAACATTAACCGAGACTGGTTAAAGGGTGGAAACTTGGTAGAAGGCCAATGGAAAATAAATTAAACCTCAGCTACAATGTATATTTCTTGAATTTCTCAAGCAGTCACAAATCTACCTCCGACAACCATCGTCATAGCATGTCCTTTGTTACAACGTTTAACCCCTATTCGTTCTATGGATGAAGTCGCCATGTTATGTTTCAAACAATTCAATATGTATAACACATGTAGTGTTAATGACAAAATTGTCAAGGTGCAGGCACGTTAATCAAGATGTTTACATACTGAGACTGAGAAGATCGGGATGGATTTACTAAATTCTTTCCCACCATCGACACAAGGAAACATATGCTAATCTTGGCGACCGATTATCTCACACGCTACGCCGAGATAAAATTCCATTAGGTACGGCTGTTAAAGTCACCTAGTTTTTCATCGAGTATGTTGTCCTCTAGCACGGCGCTCCCAATCATCTCATTAGGCACCGTGGATCAGCGTTCATCATCGTTCCCATTCTCAAGATTTTAACATCATGATCAACATGCAGGGTGAAACTTTGTAACAAAGGACGCTGCTGTGACGTCGGTGGTCAGAGCTAAGTTTGTGCGTAGATGAAGAGCTGAATAAATAAACAAAGCAGCAGAAAAATCGAAAGGGTGCAGGCAAGCTGGTGAATATTAACCATGTTAAATTAACCTGAGACTGGGGTAGAAAGAAACATCAAAACGTAGAAGGGACAGAAAATAGACAGGACGACGTCTCAGATACTGAGACGTCATCCTGTCTATTTTTTGCCCCTTCTACGTTTTGATGTTTCTTCTCTACCCCAGTCTCAGGTTAATTCAACATGGTTTATATACACCAGCTCGCCTGCACCCTTACGATTTTTTCTATGATCATCCCAGAATCAGGCTTGGTCCCCTTTTGAGACGTCATCCTGTCTATTTTCTGACCCTTCTACGTTTTGATGTTTCTTGTCTAAACCAGTCTCAATTAAATTCAACATGGTTAAAGCAGCTGATTTTAACATCATATTCACATAGCAGCTTAAAGGTACCTTTAGCTTAGGTCTCTTAGCTGAAGATAACTGTAGTAAACGGCGTTCTGAATCAGACGATAAAGAAACAGAGAACTTTGAGTTGATGTCAATTGCATTCCTGCTGAACCGCGAGCCAAGACAGTGATCAACAATTATTCCTTGAAATCAATTTGACGCGCAGTTTTTTTTTTATTATTCTGCGCGAAATATCACTTTCAAAACCTTAATATTACTTGTGTTTGCTTTTGCGACACTTTATTTTTTTTTTTATGCTCTAAGTCTAAGGGGGCACTTTAAAGAGGCTTGCTTTAAAACGTACCACCCGTCTGGCCACACTGGCCCTAAATCATCTGCGTTTACGAGTTTCCATTGCGGGTTCAATCCCCACGCCTGCCCATTTCGATCTGGATGAGCATCGTACCTGCGTGCGGTCGTTTATCACAACTGCGTGATGCAGGTTAAACACCTCAGACTAGGGATTGTACTGCACTGGGTACATTTCTCATCTGCAGCTAAGACACCAGACGCCCACTGAGGCCGACTAACTTACGGCTGTATAAACATACACGCAACAATTTGCTTTTGAGTTTCCATTGCGAGGTAGGCGACCTTTTTCTGCTTAGCAGCTCCATTTTTTTGCGAGGTTCTCATTGAAGTACTGAATAGTGCCCGGCAGAAACAAACCACGTCGGAGTCTCACGGTTACGCCAGGCACGCGATCGAAATGGATGGACGACGACGAGCCTCCGGAGCTCGCCGATGTTACCTTCCCACATACGGATAAGGGCCCAGGTTTCGGATTCTGACCAGTGAACTCGAACGCCTTTCTTACTGGTGCCGCTTGTGCTGGTGCCACTAGTGCATTCGCCCGAGTTCACATGACCAAAGGACCCCGCAATCATGGTGGATAAAAGGTCTTTGGCGGGAGAGTCGGTAGACTCGTCTACAACCTCGAAAAAGTGCTCGGAGTGGTGCATCACGTTCGGGTTCGTAGCAGACATTGTTTTCCACGTGCCGCCACGGCTACCTGCTAGATGGAGTATGCGTTCCTCGTTAATGTATTAATTCATCACAATTGTGTTCACAGTCATTTCAAAAATAAATACTTATATACGATCAATTTTTAAAGTGCTTTTAACAAGATATATTTATATATCTGTGATATTTTTTTTTAGTTTGTGTGTTCGAGTGTATTTTGTGTAGCTGTAATCCGAGCTTGGCGAGCTCCGTTTAACACAGGCCATCCATTTGCGAAGGGGCCTTTATGCGCAGTGTAATTAAGATATCCAGCTTCCTTTACTACGCAGGTAGCTATGCCATAGATACCTTTACGGTGCCGTGTGATTAGGGCATAATGCGTTATTTCTCGTTTTCTTTACGCTCTTCCCATTTTTCTATCTTTTACAGCGGTCTAGGTCAATTTTCAACATGACCAAGGTCGACCAGCTCGCCTGCACACTCATAGTATATTCGATAACCACCAAATCAGTTTCCCCAACATTTATGAAAAAAAATAGATTCTTCACTCCTGCAACGACTGTTTACTTACCTTCAAACAATTGCAACAATCGCTCATAAAAACTGCAGTTCCCGCATTTTAGCACTTTGACGGTAAAAGTCGCTTCCAATTCTCATATTTTGTTTCAACGGCCAAGCTATGAATAAAAATAAACATTCCCCATCGCACAGTTGCTGACGGAACTTGTAAAATTGTTAAAAGTATTGGACTGCGAGCCTTAAGAAACAACGGTTTCTCTGCAAGCTCGCCATTGGTGTGTTTTTCATCAGGCAGTGGCAAAAAGTACCATTTCTTGGTTATGACATAAGAGGTTTACCTTATGTATGGCCGCGTCGGCCCGGCAGGTACAGTGCTCACAAACGTAATCTAGAAGACGCGAACAGGGTCATCTCTCATGGTAGCGCTATCCTGGCGGCAGGCATAAAACTGTATGGGAACGTAGCGTTCAATGAAACAATCCAAGCAGGAGAGGCCGCACCTCCACGCCTAAATCATTGCTGGACCAAGGACAACACAACAATTCTGCCTGCGAGGCGGTCTTTGTTTCCAATAGAAACATCAAGCACGTACAAGTTGAATCATCTAATCACTGAACGGTTCGATAATTATTGATGCATCTTCGTGCGAAAACGTGACGATTATTCTAAACTAACCGAATGCCAGAAACAATGTGGTGTCCACGGTCTGAGGAGCGGCGTCTCTATTCGGGCTCTTACACCACGCGCTACATTATGAAGCAGTTCTTTGTCCTTCGGCAAACAAAACCGTAACATGAGAAAAAACAATTTGTTTTCGCAACTTCTAGGATTTTTCTGGCCATTACTGTATAATCAGAATTATACGAAATTAGCACCAGCGAGAGATTGCCTGGCCGACAAAACAAAGACATGTCGCGCTATTATGGCGACAACCACAGCTGTTCTGTCTCAGGTTTTCGTCTGCCACGCGTGAGTTTTCCCTTTTTTATTTTGGTTTCCCGTTTAGGTAGACACTCGATATTCATTTTGTTATTGATTGTTTTACCGTCATTGGTGGGTTTTAAGCCAAAGTGCGCGGACCATGCCTAGTCGAATACATGTGGCAAACAAAACTATTGGCTGCTTGATTGCTAATTCTGTCAAGCGTATCTAAATGCGATAGCTTTATGAGGTGGGCTTGGATCATAATTCAGGTAGTGTCTATGGGAGCATGACCTAGGCACCTGGGTAGGAATTACGTTTAGTTCAGGTGGCATATAGGACAGGGGTTTGTATGGACAGATTCGTCACAGCATTGCATCTCTTCGACGCTGCGCACGCTTCCCCCAGCACCACCTGAATGCAATGCCTGTGCGCTGAATAATTTTGGGTCACCAAGTGAGCTGAAGTGCACGTTCTTGCCCATTCCAGACCTCCACGTCCGCACGGTTTTTCTCCGCCACCGGTTTTCGTTTCTCTATTTCTTTTCCTAGTCAACGCTCTCTGCTCAGCGTGCTATCTCACACCATCTGCCTCTTCTCCACCCATTACTGCATGATGGGTCCAAAACTTGGTAAGCAGCGCACTCTACTTCCACGCCGGTGAACTGGGTTCGATCCCTGGCAGCGGTTCCTGTATTGTTTCAGATCGTTTAGCGGTTACGGACTAACTGGCATACACTATTTGCGCTTACGCGGCTCCCGAAGTTGGCTGGCCCTATAAAGCTACCGCTTTAGAAGTTCTGCGGCCGCCCCAGATATTTTATAACATTTGAAGATGACTTCAAACGGCAAATGTTTTATCTACTTTATTCATCCCCGCAAATGGCATCTAGCACACACCTGCCTTTACTTCAAATCCACTATCGAGCTTTCCATGATAGTGTGTACGACTCTATGCCATGTTGGATTCGCTTTTTTGTTAGTCGCCTAAGCTTTAGAAGACGAACCTACCTTGATGTTAATAAAATGTGATTTTAACTGTGACTTCCGATTAGAGGAAGTATTTCAAGCGTCTTCCACGTAAAAAATTCATCTTTATTGCGACCTTGCATTAAAGAGCCGTCTCCGGCTGATTTGCTCAGGCAGCATTGAAACTGCACACTTCAACCTGAATACCGCCTTCTCAAATGTCATTAAAATGAAAATAATTGTGCTTTGTTTCAATTCAATCGATCTTTTTAGCGTGCCTTATGCAGACGAAAAACGCTGAGTCGCTGGGGTGTTAACGTGTGCCTTGTTATATACATCCAAATGAAGCTTGTGCGCATGTTCAGAACATGTTTACATCCGAGTAAACAAACGAATGCAGTTGTAAAAGTGGGATGATTGGAATTGTATATATACTATGCGTCTATAAGTATATAAATTGATTTACAGCCCTTAATTTCCTTCTTTATTATACGTAAATTCTACTCGGGGCAGAAGTCGAGTTTCCATCTATCGACACTGGTGACATCTTTATTTAGGTATTCCGAATGTAAAACAAGGCTGAAAAAACTTACTTGTAGGCTATGAAAAATCCAAATTCTGTTGTGCCGTTTTCTTGCTTTTTCAAGAGCCGACTGAACCACCGCATACCGTTTGAAGTACGTTTTAAGAACGTTCCTCCATTTAGATCGTTATAGAGTGCGTCCATGAACGTGTAGTCACAAACTCCGGGATCAATTCCCAGTGTCGAGGATGGTAACCTATTATTATATACGCATAAGATTGGTCGCTCCATCATGGTTTTTCCTGCAGAATTAGAAACCATCAATTATACGCATTACACTCTAACTTCACGAGTATCCGAACTATGGCTAGTAAGTTACAGCTGCAAAAAAGCAATATCGTTAATTTTGAATGCTTAGAAACATCTTAGTAAACTATTGTAAACTACTTTTATAAAGCTAAAGCAAACCACTAGCATAAATGCACTGTCCAAACGTACGCATGTGATATAAATATCGGTATTATTACTCGCATCGATCACTTTATTCAAACCCAAAGAACAGTGATATTAGTTGCATCGATCGTTTAATATTGTTACATGCAAATGTTACGCGAGTCATGGGTGCCGCGTAATGCCAATCAGGAGGGTAAAACAAATCAAGAGTAAAGTAGACCTTCGAGGATCGCGTTAAGAGATGAACCTGCCCAGCAAGGGTTAATCGATAACTCCGTTCGTCAGCTTATAGAGAAAGGAGTCTCCAAAACCCGGCCCGCGAGATCCGTTCAAGCCGGACCGCGAATGTCCGCGGCCTTTGACGTTACGCAAGCCCCGCGGCCCGCTGCTCCACACCAACAAATAAGCGCGCTTAAAAGTAAAAGGCGTTTTGACTTGCACCAAATGCGCAAACGAAGATATCCGAAAGAATGAGAGAAAACGTCATCTAAAAGCGGGTTTTCTTTCGGACTATTTGATGTAAATTGTCATCACTTGTACAAAATTCAATTGGCGTATTGAATATTACTACCCATAGTTCCCTGCTCTACGTCTCCCCGACTACTTTACAAAATTACTTAGCATACTTATGTACATCGTAATTGGTATATTTTGTCATATGCCTACATAAATTATAATCATCAGATGTACCATTCTGATTAGTCTTTTGCCGTCCGTAAATATGTTAGTTTCTACGCGGATCGATTGTTGTTTGGTGAGTTTTCTGAAAAACAATTATTTTGCAATCTTATAGTTAGCAACATATTGCGTCAACCAGCGATCCACGTTAATCCTCCTTACATTTGTATTATTGCTCTTTGGTTCATTTTTGTATTGAAATGCCTGTTTTTGTTCTATTGTTTGGCATTTCCTCTATTACACTGTTATAGTTATTTTACGGCTCTCGAAAATAGGACAGATTTCCATGGAGGCCCTTTAGCTAAAATATCTTAAAACTTCTTTAATATAGGATCATGAAATTCAGCACCGTTCATTGGTTGTGAACCGAATATAATTTCACTATGGAGAGCAGTATCACTTTCGTATTTGAAGTCCTAATATGAATAGAGCTATCAATCATATAAAACGCGATATCTATATACTTTGCACGGGGTCAATTGCGCCAAATTATTTTCAGTGTTAATTCGCCTGAATTATAAGGGTGTAATATTTTGTGCTTCTTATAGCCCACCTAATCCACCTTCTGATTTTTCTTCTGATTTCCATGATGGTTTAAATAAATTACATGTAAGGTTCCCGTGATCACACATTTTGGTCCTTGGTGATTTAAATTTCGCCGGCGTCACTTGGAATGCATTCTTTCCCATGGCAAGCTTCGCCTTTTCAAAATGCAACACTTTACTTTATGGCATGCTCTGTTTTTGACTTAACGCAACTCGTTAAATGTCTAACCCGTACAACTCAAACAAGTTCCACAGTCCTTGACCCAGTATTCAGTACATACCCAGATCTTGTTCCGTCCCTTTCAGTTGTAACAGGTGTCTGCGCCCATTCTGTTATTTACATCAATATTCCTAACACGTGACCTCACAAATGTGGCTAATGCAAAGGTAATTAATGATTGTAACACAGCTGACTACAGTGTAATAAATGTTGCACCAGAGGCTAATTTATCTAATTTTTGTTTGAAACTGACTTGTGTTTAATCCGAAAGTAAGTGAGCAGACCAACCGTGGCATACCCCTTCGTAAAATTAGGAACGTTGCATTCGCCTTGGTTTACGTCACCAAAGAAACGGTTACTGAACAAGAAGCAGCGCCTTTTATGACGGGCCAAGCTATCTATGATCCCAGGTAGATGAACAGCATATCATCATGTAGAACATGAGTTCGTGTGAGCCCTGTTCCTCTACAAAATTACGTGTTTTAATCAAACCCTCCAACTGCAACTGGAAACTAATCTACTCAAGTTTTTGGCATGTGGTGAACGGAAATAAAAAAAAAAAAATTGAGTGTACTACTGGATAGAAACTGTTCGATCGTAGGGAGAGTTGTGTTGATTTAAACTCTGTATTCTCGTTGTCATTGTTAACAATGCATCCGCTGTGCTTCCCGATATTCCAGTTTATAGATTTCTTCCCGATGGATCCAATGGTTATTAACTGAGCCAATATATTTAAATATAACCGAAAACTATGAAGCTTGCCCTTCTTCAGGTGGTGACAGCGTTAACGACAAATTTGAGAACTCCGAAGTATATTCTTACATAGTATAATCAAAGATTTTCGCAGAGTCATTGAAATTCGGCATGCTCCTGAATAGCTGCCAGATAACAGCCATAGTTCCAATATTTATAGACTAATTTTACTAACAATCCTACCGTGCAAACTCATGGAGCGTGTCATTTACTGCCACATATGTGCCCTTCATGGAAAATAATTTTGTTTTTGCAGTGTTTCCGAACACGGTTTGAGAAAACAAAGCTCGTGTGATGCATCAACCACTTACCTTTACTCACGACTTCTTCTCTGATATGGATTGTTTAATCACTGTGGACTGCATTTTCATCGACCTTTCTAATGCATTCGACACTGTCTCTCATAGTCTGCTCCTCTATAAATTAAGTAAGCTTACCCTTGACCCTACTATTTTACAATGGAAAGACTGATTGTTGTCTAATCTCACGCAATTTGTAACCGACCAGATTCGTAACTCCCCTCTCTGCCCCGTAACGTCCGGTATCCCACAGGGGTCGATGTTTGGAACAATGCATTTTCGGCTTATAATAACGACCTACCTAATTGCAATTCTTCATCTTTAAAACATTTTGCTAAAGATTGGGGTATTTATCGCCATTATCTGAGTCCTGATTATTGTTTCGCTCTTAAGTCTGACTTAGGTAATATTTCATTTTGGTGTTGTACATGGCGAATGAAACTTAACACTACCAAATGCAAGTGGATGAGAACTTTAACGTCATTCTAATCATGTGTTACCGTTTGACTACCTACTTAACTACGTCTCCTTAATGCAGGTTTCATACCTACAAGTATCTAGGCATTAGGATTTCTGGTAACTTTTCATAGCAAACTCCCGTGGACACATATCACATGTCATTGCTAATCATTCACTTATATATCTACGGCGTAACCTTTTTAGTTCCAACTAACCTAAAACGTCTGCTTTATAAATATTTATTCGGATCAAAGCTGGAATGCCCATCATCAATCTAGGACCTAATATTTACTCTCTTGTTTTACAAATGTAAGCAATCTAGAACCGTTCCACGCGTTTCATCTTTTCGAATTACTTCCGTAGAGACAGCGTCTCTTCAATGATCTAATCTCAACCAACACGATGCTTCATTGCGCAGTTAAATGTCTCGTCTTTGTCTCCTTCATAAGATATATCAATTTAACTTTTCCATCGGTGACACTTTCTTTCTCCACTATAGTACATTTTATGCCGCAGCGACTACGAGTACAAGGTTGGAGTGCCAAGCAGCCCCACTAATTTAAATTTCCACTCCTTCATGCCAAAGACTTTCGCCAACTGAAACCACATCCCCGACTTTATCGCCTTGATCACCGACACCGTCCATTCAAATCTTTCACAGGCAACCATTTCTAAACCCTGCTCTTGGGATTATGTAGACATCTATTTTTTTATGCTTGCTTCATCCACTCTTCTCTGTAATGCCTCGACCTTGAGAGTAGATAGACAGAAAAAAAAAGTTACTTTATTCAGTACATTTCCACGCAGCCAAGTCGTTTTCGGCACGACAACGTACAACTAAAGAAGACACGCGGAAAGATATGGTTCCGAAAACTAGGTGTAATACGCGTGGTGGCACCAAAAACACAAAATGATCGCTGCATTTTTAACTAAAATTAAATGCTGCTTAAATGTATTTAAGCCATCAACGATGACTTATGTATCATGAATAACTTGAAGTCGAGTAAAAACTGTAGAATGCCGAGGGGGGACGAATTCAATTTATATCACGCTTAAGGCGATGACTACTGCCCTCTACCGAATACAGCACCACAAAAAGTCAATCACCTCAACATGTAACAGCAATGTCGTATACCTAATTCAAGACTAAGTAACCTTCACATAACATAATAATAGAGTAACATCTGAGGTAGATACCAAATGAGAAGAAATTCGGCAGAAAACTTGTACGAAATTTTATTGTAGGAACAAACTATTAAAACGACGACAGCAAATAGGAGCCGTAGTGCAGTCACAAACTTTACTGAAACATACTTTATGAATAAGTTTATCACGTGCTGTGGTCATATCAACATACATTGTATCTAATTGTTCTCGGCTACGCACAAGTGATAGGAGTTGACATAAGAATGGGCATCGGTTAGTTTTTTTTCCTGAAGTGGCCATGTATAAAACGAAAGTTGCTCAGGAGTAATACCTCGATAAATTGATGCACTAGAGGTCGGCGTGCAAGATTGTTTTAAAAACTATAGATAACTCTGTTATCTATGTTTTTTGAAAGTAGAGATATATGTGACATACAACCGATGAGCTACGCCCAGATTTAATCTTATTCATAATTATACGGTTGTCTTAAGTAGCACCTTCGCTTTGCTCACTATACAAGAGTCTTCTGCAATTTCGCTATAAAAAACATACGCCACAGGACGCGATTCGACGTTTCTTCGCTGTATATTATGCAAAACACTATTTCGTTAAGTCTTTGTTTCCCTCACAGATTCGGCATGTTTTTGCAAGCTCAATGGTAGCCAGCGTTTTCAAGCTTGCAAGCCTCTTGTTCGATTAGTGCTGTTCCAATACACGGTTCAAAACAGGCGACTCAATCTCTCTCTCTCTCTCTCTCTCTCTCTCTCTATATATATATATATATATATATATATATATATATATATATATATATATATATATATATACCATGTGTTTTTTTAATCTTAACATAATTTTTTTAAACCATGAAAGCTAGATTAATGTGGTCTGCGCAGGTGAGTGATACGGCCAGGGGAACATAATATTGGAGGCTAATCGTAACGATCAGTCGGCTAATTAGTTAAAATTCGTTAATTAACTTTTTAATTAATGAAAATGGACACATAGTTCCAATTAGAAACTTGCTCAGCGTCATCGAAAACCACTAAATCGGTAATTTTTATAACGACTATGAACGCATGAGAAGCGTGATAGCGCACTAAATTTAGCGCTCATGGAGCACGTACAAAGCTAGCTGTTGGGATAAGGCGCCCGCGCAATTTTTGCGTCTCTTATCTAGCCCCAGCCTTGTACCTGCTCCATGAGCGGTAACTTTAGTGCACTACTACCTATGCCGCCATGGCCCGACGACCGCCGCAAGCTCACCGCCAGGTCACGGCACCACCCCGACGTGAACCTCCAGCGCCGCAGTATTCCCGACGCCAGGAAGATCGGGCGCACGGCCACCCGGAACCAGCAGCGCCACGAAAGACCGACGTGTGGAGGACGGCCGATCGACGCCCGTTGTGCTATCACTGCGGTGAAGCCGGCCACATTTACCGTCGATGCCCCTACCGACAACTGGGGCTGCGCGGGTTCCACCCGAACGACCCGCGCCCACGGTACGACGAACGGCCTCGCGACATCGAGGAGTACCTACGACGTTCGCCATCTTCTACGCCGCCTCTCCGCCGTGAGTCCCGCTCACCGTCGCCCAGACGTTCAGCGTCTCCAGCGCCACGACCCCGCCGAGAGAGCCTGTCTCCCCTGCGTCGCCGGGAAAACTAAGTGCGGCAACGCCTGGAGGTGGCGTTGCCGAAGACGACCGAAGCAAAGAGCCTCCAAGAACGACGGAGCGCTCCCACTCTTCCGACGCTACGCATCGCAATGACGCCCCTGCAACGGTGTCCAACAACCTAAACGTCGTCATCGACGGCCACGACGCATCAGCACTCGTGGACACCGGAGCAGACTACTCAGTCTTGAGTGGGAGGCTCTCTCGCCGCCTACGAAAAGTGACAACGCCGTGGGAAGGCCCCCAGATACGAACCGCCGGTGGGCACCTCATCACACCAGTCGGGAGATGCACTGCCCGCGTCGAGATCCACGGTGAGACCTGCGCTGTGAAGTTCGTCGTTCTGCAAGACTGTGCGAGGGACGTTATCCTGGGAATGGACTTTCTCTGCGAGTATGGCGCCGTCATCGACCTCGGAGCAAACCGGTTGACGCTACGAAAACCTGTTTCACCACAGGAGGAACCCCAAGCTACTTCATCCGCGGTCCGAGTCCTCGAAAGCCACGTGAACTTACCGCCGCGGTCGAGTATTTTCGTGCCCGTCGGGGTCACCGAAGCTTTCTGCGGCGAGGTTCTGCTCGAGGGAAGCCTCCAGTTGCTTCTAGGAAGAGGAATCGGCGTCGCAAGAGGAGTGGTTGAACTCCAGGATGGGCGCACCATGGTCCTCGTGACGAACTTCCGACAAGAAACGCAACACCTCACGAAAGGTGCCGCTGTGGGCCACGTCGAGGAACTTCGAAACTCCGCCGCAATCGCCGTGATCGCTGACGAATCATCGCCACCTCAGCAAGACATTGCGCCGCCAGCGCAGCTCGACATCGACCCGAAGCTTCCAGGCCCGAAACGACGACAGCTGATTGACCTCCTCGCCGAATACAGCGACTGCTTCGCGAAGTCGTCGAAGGTGCGCCAAACCGCCGTTGCGAAGCATCGCATCATTACCGAGGACGACGCGCTCCCTGTGCACCGATCGCCGTACAGAGTCTCCGTAAAAGAAAGGGAGGTCATTCAAGAGCAAGTGCAAGAAATGCTGAACGACGACATCATCCAGCCTTCAAGCAGTCCGTGGGCCTCTCCAGTCGTGCTTGTCAAGAAGAAGGACGGAACGCTTAGGTTCTGCGTGGACTACCGACAGCTGAACGCGGTAACCAAGAAAGACGTATATCCACTCCCCCGCATCGATGACACACTAGACCGGTTGCGCCACTCCCGGTACTTTTCATCCATGGATCTGAAGAGCGGTTACTGGCAGATCGAAGTCGACGAACGGGACCGAGAGAAGACAGCTTTCGTCACGCCGGATGGACTGTACGAGTTCAAGGTGATGCCTTTCGGACTATGCACGGCGCCAGCAACTTTCCAGCGTGTCATGGACACCGTACTGGCAGGACTGAAGTGGCAGAGCTGTCTTGTCTACCTTGACGACGTCGTTGTGTTTTCAAGTGACTTCGACGAGCACTTGCGGCGACTCCGAGCTGTACTCCAAGCCATACAGACCGCACGACTCACCCTTAAGCCGTCCAAGTGCCGGTTCGCCTATGACGAACTGAAGTTCCTAGGCCACGTGGTTAGTAATGACGGCGTCCGCCCAGACCCCGAGAAGACTCGCGCCGTTGCGGCATTTCCAGCGCCTTCAGACAAGAAGGCCGTGCGAAGATTCCTAGGACTTTGTGCCTACTATCGACGCTTCGTTCGGGATTTCGCAAGAATTTCCGCACCGCTCACAAAACTTACGAAGGACGCCGAGAAGTTTGAATGGGCCGAGGAGCAACAGCACGCATTCGACGAGCTGAAGCAACGACTCCAGACTCCTCCTGTTCTTGGACACTTCGATCAAGATGCGGAAACCGAGATTCATACGGACGCAAGTAACGAAGGCCTTGGCGCGGTACTGGTTCAAGTGCAAGAAGGCACCGAGCGAGTCATCGCCTACGCCAGTCGGACACTGTCCAGGGCGGAGAGAAATTACTCCACGACTGAAAAAGAATGCCTGGCGGTCGTCTGGGCCATCACGAAGTTTCGCCCGTACTTATACGGGAGCCCTTTCCGCGTTGTCACGGACCACCACTCGCTCTGCTGGCTTGCGAACCTAAAGGACCCTTCAGGACGTCTCGCTCGATGGAGCCTCCGACTGCAGGAGTTCAACATGACTGTGGTCTACAAGTCAGGCCGCAAGCACAGCGACGCCGATTGCCTGTCCAGAGCCCCTGTCGAGACATCCTCCGGTAGCAGCGACGACGATGACGACGAGTGCTTCCTAGGCGCGGTGAAAACCGACGACATGGCGCGACGTCAAAGAAGCGATCCTGAGTTGCGCGCCCTAATCGAGCACCTCGAAGGACGAGGGGGTACTACCCCCCGTGTCTTCTTGAGGGCCCTGCCGACCTTCGTCCTCCGACAAGGTGTGCTTTACAAGGAGAACTTCGGAGACAACAGCTCGCCATGGCTGCTGGTAATCCCTGCCGACCTTAGAGAGGAGATATTCCAAGCCTGTCACGACGACCCAACGGCTGGGCACCTTGGCTACAGCAGGACGCTCGCCAGGATTCGAGAAAAGTATTACTGGCCGAGGCTACCGAAGACCGTTCACCTCTACATTCGATCATGCCACGAGTGTCAACGACGAAAAAAACCGCCGACGAAGCCGTCAGGACTTCTGCATCCGATTGCTCCCCCGTCCAGACCGTTCCAGCAGATCGGAATGGATTTACTTGGCCCTTTCCCACCGTCAACGTCGGGAAACCGCTGGATAATCGTCGCCACAGATTATCTTACACGGTACGCCGAGACGAAAGCCCTTCCATCAGGTACGGCTGTGGAAGTCGCCAAGTTTTTCATCGAGTCCATTGTCCTCCGGCACGGCGCCCCCGAAGTCCTCATTACCGACCGTGGATCATCGTTCATGGCCCAGCTGACGCAAGAGATCCTTCGTCTCAGTGGCACCGGCCACCGTCGAACCACTGCGTACCATCCGCAGACAAATGGACTAACAGAAAGGCTGAACAAAACCATCGCCGACATGATCTCAATGTATGTCGACGTAGAGCATAAGACTTGGGACGAGGTGTTACCCTACGTCACATTTGCTTACAACACGGCGGTGCAAGAGACAACAGGAGTAACACCGTTTCAGCTGGTGCATGGCAGAAAAGTGTCGACCATGCTCGACGCAATGCTACCCCACGAGCCAGCTGACGATGGGATACCCGACGCCCAGGTGGTTGCTCAACGAGCCGAAGAAGTCCGCCAGCTCGCCCGACTCCGAATTCAAGACCAACAACGTGTCGACGCTGCCCGGTACAACCTTCGCCGGATCGACGTTCGCTTCAAGCCCGGAGACCGTGTGTGGGTTTGGACCCCTATACGACGACGCGGTCTAAGCGAGAAACTCCTGAAGCGCTACTTCGGACCCTACAAAGTGCTTCGCCGACTTGGCGATCTGAACTACGAGGTGATGCCCGACGGAACACGGACTTCATCACGCCGCCCTCCACGACCGGAAGTCGTTCACGTCGTGCGCCTCAAGCCGTACTACGCGCGATAAGACTGTGAACTGTGATCTCGTGCAACGCTTGATAGGATTGTGTTTCGCCAGCTTCCGTATTTTCTCATTCTTTTGTTTGTCTTGCTCTGTTCTGTTGCCTTTCACGTGGCATCGAGACGATGCCTTTTTAAGGGGTGAGTAATGCCACGCGCGTCGGCGAGCAAGCGCGTGCGTGGCCGAGTGGTTACCGCGCTTGACTTTGGTGCGGAGGCCCAGGGTTCGATTCCTGGGGGCTCCGCGAATTTTGTTTATACTTTCAGTTTATTATTCTGGTGAATTCGAGAACAGTATTGTTTATTCTAGGTCAGAAAGTTCTACACGCCGAACCTTCTGGGCCGATTATTCCAGAAGCCCACGCATGTACATAAGAGGCTCCGCGTGGCGAGCCAAAGTCAGTTTCGCCCCAGCGTTCGACTCTGCTCTTTCGCCGACTTCGACGCCCGCGACGCTCTCCTGTTATCTTTTGTTTCCGTCTTTATTTTTGGGCACAAGTTCGCCCGATTAAACGTTTAGTTTACTCAGTTATTCACCGCCTCATCACTTGTCATTCGTGACAATATCGGCAACCTGTTACAGCAATGGCGTATACCTAATTCACAACAAAATAACATTCACATAACATAGTAATAGAGTAACACCTGAAGTACATACAAAATGAGCAGAAAGGCGGCAGAAAAGTTGTACCAAATTTTATTCTAGGAACAAACTATCAAAAAGACGATAGTAAATAGGAGACGTAGTGCAGTCACAAACTTTACTCAAATATACTTTATGAATACTTTTATCAAGTGGTTTGGTCATATCAAAGTACATTGTATCTAATTGTTCTCGGCTACGCACAAGTGATACGACGTGACATAAGAATGGGCATAGATTAGTTTTTTTCGTGAAGTGGCCATGTATAAAACGAATGATGCTCAGGAGCAATATCTCGAGAAAGTGATGCGCGTAGAGGTCGGCGTGCAAGATTGTTTTAAGAACTATAGACAACTCCGTTACCTATGTTTTTTAAAGTAGCTAGATATGTGACAAACAACCGATGAGCTACGCACAGATTTTATTTTATGCATACTTATACGGTTGTCCTAAGTAGCAATTTCGCTTTGCTCACTATACAATTGTCTTTCGACGTTCCTTTGCTGTATATTATGCAAAACACTCTTTCGTTAAGCCTTTGTTTCCCTCAATGATTCTGCATGTTTTCGCAAGCTCTATGGTAGCCAGCGTTTTCAAGCTTGCGAGCATCTTGTTCGATTAGTGCTGTTTTAAAACACGGTTTTAAACAGGCGACTCTTCATTCTGAGCTACGTTAGATGGAAACGTGGGTTATCTTCTTTATTTGACGTTATTATTTGGTTAAAAAAAAAAAATATATATATATATATATATATATATATATATATATATATATATATAGTAAGGTTTAAACGTCTTTATCTCTCGTTCTAAATTACACTTTTGAAGCGCAAACGTTGTGTAAACATTTTCTGGGTTTGTGCTCTTGGGAGATTGCAATTGAACATTGAACATTGTTTTTATTTGTCACGTAAGTTTACAAAAACACATTAACGAGCCGGGTGAAGCCTCAGGGTCTTGTGTAACTGGCTCGGCAGTCGAAATGAACAAAAGAAACAAAAAAAAAACAATTTGCACTCTAGCAAAACAATATAATCCATAAAGTACCAATATAACTGGATATGTTTCTTATTTCCTTTTTCCATCCATGATATATTTCCATTCTTCAGTGACGTGCCGACACTCTTGGATTGCGAGTGTAAATCAAAATACCTCGCTGGACTCATTGCCACTTACCATAAACAGACTAATCATTTAAATATATGTTTTGCAATGTTTGACTTAGAATTTTATGTTTGCCGTTTGCTTGAATTGGAAAATATAAAGAAATCGCAAATATAATAACAAAGTAGTTAAAAAAAGGAGTTGAACGCAGCTCTAAATGTCCACAGGGTGACACCCCTTCAGGCAGTATTATATGTAAATCACTACTCTCGACAGCTGCGCGTAAATTACCACGCTGCCCTCCAGTTTAGCATAGGAAAGTGGTCTCGTAGCGTTATGTTGGCACTTCATTTTTAAGATTCTCTGGCACCTCTTTGAAGTGGCAGTTATAGAGCGTTGCATACGTTACGCCCATTAACTGAAACTCCTAACGACAACACAAAGTGTTGCCGTTAGGAGCATTACAAAGCATTACATTAAGAAAATAGTCGTAGACAGTGTGCTTTAATATGTCTGAGAATGGACGAACAATAACCTTTTTTGGCATAAATATCGCGATATTGCAGGGGACGACAGTGATGGGGAGAGGTAAACAGAAAGAGGACGCTCTCGTCGCGTTCAAGTGGCCTTTTCCGTGCAAACCCCGCCGAATTTCCACTGAACAGAACAAAAACAGCTATTGCGGCGAAACAAATAGGCCGCAACCCAAGCCGGAAAATCACTTAGCTCGCTGTTTCGTGCGCCTGAGAAGCCGATTTTTTTATCGCACGCAGCCGCAAAAAATAAACTGGCAACACGGTCCACTGCTGCTTCTGCCCTCCGATTGCCGAGGTAGCATCCGCGTGGCATGCATGGGCAATGAAATGTATGCATGCCCACGCGTTTCCGAAGTCGACCGACTGGGTTACTGCATCGGAAGCCCAGTTGGCGTGCTTTCGCTTTGCTCACAGGGACACTAACTTTGTCTTAGAATGACGGTGGGAGGACCCACGGGAGTATTGAAGGGGCTGCCTAACCCACTTCGCCCTCGAGGGGTCCACCTGAGCCACCTTCCTGTGCTTCATGGGATCGGTAAACAAACACGCAGTAATGACGTTACCCTAATAAAATTACCGTAATAAAATTAATGCTAGCGGCAACGAGTCTTGTAACATTATTTTTCTAGGTTGGTGATTCATTAACGTAAGGCATTATTCTGAGGCAGTAATTTTTACACGATTACCCGTTATCTTTGAAATTATGTTTGTCCAATTCAAACAGTGTCCATTTGCGAGCTTTAAAAAGAAGGTCGGCATTTATTTGCTTGGTCAAATATCAGAAAATATAACTAGAGAAGAAAATAAGTGAGGTTTGTTTGGGCTCAATGCCTCGTACAGAGATTACGACCAACGCACAGTGGCGGTCTCGAAAGGAAAAGTATATGTACAAACACTGTTTTTGTGAAGACATCGCTGCAAGGACAGGGCTCATGAATTTCCATACTTAGAAGACCGGACATGACTTTTCACATTGTTCTTTTTCTTTAATTTTGCCATTTCCAATTTTAACAACGAACGACTGTAATCATTAATCAATTAATCTTAAATGCATTGCCGAGGATCAAGCACGCTTAGTGCGTAGGCTTGGCCTTTGGAAATTTTTTTGTAGCTGTTAAAGACTGTGAGCACAACGGTGCTTAATAGAACTTCCTCGGCCGTCCTAAGAAGTTTTTTTATGACTGAAAAAATCTCCACGCGGCAACTTTCACCGAAGCGGCGATCAGAATCGAGTCTTAGTGCCATTTTACTCACGTGTTGGTCTCGTTGACTTCGTTGGTGTCATGATTGCAGGTGTTGAATTTGTTGTAGTCGGAGACGCCCCCTCGAAGTGACACTGCTGGTACTTTGTGTCACTGAACCTATTACCGTCGCGTTTTTAGAGGCACGACTTGATGGCATCGCAGAAGTTCCGTTTGTCCAGGCCAGACCATCGTTCCGAGTGGAAGCAGGGGAATTTCCAAGGACATAGAAACATTGAATCCTGAGCCACCCTGGGATTCCGTTGTCTCTTTGGTTTCAGAATCTGCTAAACCAACGGTTTGTACCAGAGTTATTTTTTATGGTGATTATAAAAAATACCGCACTATATTGAGTGCATTGACAAGGACTGGAGAAAACAGAATGTGTTGAATATTCATACTTCATGAAGGGTGTGCGTTGTAAATATTGTTTTGGATGACGGGGGTGGAGCTTTTGAGGGTGAGGTTTGCGCGACCCCACAATCCATGCGTATAGTAGAACAATATATTATGCGTCCCCTGGTCTGTGTTAACATGATCAACCTAGAGTAAATGTGTGAAAATATAAGTAATTTGTTAGCTATCTAAACACATCAGCTCTGCACAGTATAGTCGGTGTAGTATATGGCTGGGTATCGGTAAGTTCCAAGCCTAATTCCTGTCACCAGATTTATTTTGCGTGTTTCATGGAAGGCCTCAGTGGCGTTCATTTTTAAATATATAAATAATTTCAAGCTTCTGTATCGGTCGAGCATGTCAATCGAGCTTTAGATTGTTTTATAAATATTAGCGAACAAACACCTATTATGATAAATGTGCAGTATTCCTCAGCACTTCTTGTCCTTGTAAAAAAATAAAGCACACGTGCTTTCTAAGTGGCACACACTGCTCGGCAGGGCAATGGTTGAACAATTTTGTTTACATAAGAGGAGCAACAATTTGACAAGCAACATGCCCTGACATTTCAAATAACACGGGAATGGTCACCCGCAATAGCGAAGTTATCACACTTTCGACTGCTCCACCGCTTTTATGACCGACAGTAAAAATACACTCGTCTGCGGATGACCATCTCGCTATGACAAAGGTGAAATATGTGATGCTTTCTTCAATTCAATTTCACCCTTAAGGCATAATATATCAAATAAAGAACACTCTTTCCAGCACCCTTTCATACTTGGAAAATAAATGGATGGTTTGTGGAACGTCACTCCATTTAAGGGTTTTAAAGTGTGCTACATGAATGTTACCTAGTGTGAGAGCCTCTTGAATACAACAACAAAGTACTAAACTGGGCAAGTCGGTACTATTTAAACAGGACCAATGAAACGTATTTTTTATCGTTAAAATGACATACAAACTAAAAAAATAACAATTGTTTATAAAAAAAACTTCAATAAAACACGCCTTTTGCGAAAAATAAACTTTTTTACAAAAAAAACTAATATTTACGCTGTTAAACGCAATTTTGTTGGAGAACGTGGAAGTTGTATCACGCTAAGTCCTTCCCAGTGCTTACTTCATGCTAACATATCTAATTGGCTGTAGAGATGTTTGACGCGTGACACCTTAATTGTAAATTATTTATTCCGTGTCGAAAAAGTGTTAAAAAAGAGACTCTTTTTTATACGTATAAAAGTATCAAATTATCTAGATAAAGGCATTACTCTTTTCAAAAACAAATAAAGATAAAATGCCTTTTTCGTTTTCGTTTCAAAAAATAGCAAACATGGCTGCCATCGTTTGCGATTTACACAACGACGGTAGGTAGTTGAGTCCCCCTATTTTAATAGTGCACTACGTTTCCGCCCTGAGCGGCGTCGGCGTCGCCCTCGCCGTCGGCGTAACCGAGCGGTGCATTATGGGAAATGTCCCATAATGCCCCGCGCGGAACCGTCGTGACGTCATTCGTGAAGTCAAGTGTGACTCACGAGGGTGCCGCGCGGTGCATTATGAAACAATGCCCATGGCGCAACGCGCGGGGAAGAGGGGGAGGGGAGGGGGATACTATCAGTTTCCCATAATGCACCGCGCAGAACCCTTGTGACATCACACGTGACGTCGCGAGTGACGTCATGAGGGTCCAGCGCAGTTCATCATGAGAAATGTCCCGTAACGCATGGCGCGGGGTAGAGGAGGAGGGAGGAGGAGGGCGAGGGGAAGGGGAGGAGGAAGGAAGGGAGGCGGAGGAAGAGGGGGAGGAGGAGGAGGAGGACAGGACGGGGAGGAAGGAGGGAGAGGAGGAGGGGGATGGGAGATGGAGAAGGGGAGGAGAAGTGGGAATATTAGCAGGGAAGAGGGGAGAGGAATGAATGAGGAGGAGGAGAGGAGGGGAGGAGCTTGAAGGATGAGGGAGGACTAGGAGGGGACAAGGAGGAGGGGAGGAGGAGGAGGAGGAAGAAGAGGGAGGAGGGGAGGAGGAGTAGCAGGGAGGATGAGGAGGATTAAGAGGGAGGATGGGTATACCCTCCCTCAGTACACTTCCCTCCTCCGCCTCAAGAGATGCACTTTAATTCGGCGTTACAGGGTGTTGTAAACATCTTTAATTTTTATGTTAATTCTATATTACGGTTCACAAGTTTGCCTGTGTTTTAGAGCGCAGCTCTTAGGCGCCTGTTTCCGGCTTGAGCGGCGTCGGTGTCGGCGTCGGCGTCGTCGTTGGCGTAGCCGCGGGGTGCATCATGAGAAATGACCCATTATGCACCGCGCGAGCTCCCCCCCCTGAGGTCATGTGACCCCCCATATCACGTGACCTTCACAGGACACGTGACCTCCCAGGTCACGTCACCCGCCCCCTGAGGTCACGTGACCCCTGTGAGGCGAGGAGGACAAAGGAGGGGTATACCCTACCCTCAGTACCCTTCCTTTCTCCTCCTCAAGAGCTGCGCTCCAATTCGGCGTTACAGGGAGTTGTAAACGGCTTTCACCTTTTATCATTATCTTCAATTATTTTGGTAGTTTGAAGTTTTAAGTGGGTTTTCTCTATCAATGGAGGTATCGAAGTACCCTCATTTATCTGACTTGATTTCTAAGTATGTTTTACCATGTGCATAGTGCGTTTTTGACCGTTTTTGTGTGGTATTGTTGTTTTGTGTTCGATTTCTTACTTGACTTATTTTAATACAACACCCTCTGCATAACGCGCCTTGGGCTCTTGTGGTGTCTGATATAAAATATATAAAACACAAATCAATAAATAAATAAATACAGAAATAAATAAATTGTAAAATTATTTTTAACACATGTGCTGCCGAGATTCACGCAGAACATTATGTTCGCAACTTGCTCATGTTTCCAGCCCATGCTGAAATTATAAACGTTATAGTCAAAAAGTGCCCAATAGCTCGTTTAGAGCAGCTCTACATCTCCACAAAATGATGCCTCTTGACGCAGTAATATATTAGGATCCCTACTCTTATTAGCTGCGCGTGCATCACGGTGTCGCCCACTCGTAATCACTGAGAAACTGGTCTCGTAGCTTTTCAATGACTGCTTCATACTCACGCCCATCTGGCACTTCTTTGAGTGACAGTTATACGGCTTTGCGACTATCACTCACATGAAAAGAAACTGCCAACGACAACATAACATTTGGTGGAATTTAAAGAGACGAATGTTGCGTTTTTAAGTAATGTGCCTGATGAGATTGGCTTCTAGTTGGTGGGCATCACAGTATTTTTTTAGAAGCAACGGTTTGGGTAAAACAGTTGTCAATGAGCTTTAACAAATGTAAGAAAGGTGGAGCAATAACTCATTTTGCCATATATAACGTGGTTGTGCGAGGAATGACGAAAGTGAGGAAAAAGTGATAGCAAGGTATCCTCACGATCACGGGCCTTTCTTCGCCAGAAGTTCGCCGAATTGCCCCAATAAAGCCGGAAACAGCTATCGCTGTGAAACAGCAGGACGGCAACCCAAGTAATCAAATCGCGTACCCTGGAGTCCGCTCTTCCGCGCGCCTGAAGGGCCAAATTTATCGTCGCCCGCTGTGCCGCAAGCAAAGCTTACCGCACGTGCCCCTGTTACTTCTGTCCACGTATTCGCGACTCCAGCGAACTATAGAGGGCGCGCTGCTCAGGCAAAATGGCGGACGAAAGGAGGTCGTTTTCGTCGTTCAGCACGCGGACCACCACAAATTCCTGCACTGCTGCGTAACATCAGTGTTACATTGGAGAGCAAAGCAATTTTTTAATGGTAGAAACCTTCTAGTCAGTGCGTAGGAACGACACGGCGGGATCATAAAAATAATCGCTGGAAACGATGTTTGTTTCTATGCTGCATACGAGAACCAGGCAGCGATAGCAGACGACAGAGTCGAAACGACCTCTTCTCCTGAGCTTCTCGGCGCTGCCGCTACGCGGCGTCGATTTCGCTGGAGTCGCGGATAGCCGAGGAGAAACATGCTTGGGCACTGCATATGCAGACGAAGTCTGACGGGCCCTCGCTTTGCACACAACGCCGTTGACCTTGCACTCACATTACCCAGGCGTGAACCACGGGTTTATTCCAGATGCTGCCTTATCTATTTTGCCCACGGGGTCCCACTCGACCCCAATTAATTTACTAAATAGGATTGGTATTGGCAGTAATGACATTACTCCGGTGAAACTACCGTGATTAAGTTAATTCTAACTGATTTGAGTATTGTAAGTCTCCCTTTTAGGCTGGTAATTTAGTCATGTAATGAATTTCTTTCAGGCAGTAATTTCAATGTAATGACTCTTTAGTTTCGACATAACGTTTGTTCCGAACGGGACATTGTACGCTTCGAAGCTTTAAGAAACATGTTGACATTTTTTCCCGCCACATACTATTAAAGATAGAGGTAGAAAAATTAAATCAAAATAAGCGAGGCCTGTTTGAACGCAATGCCTCGCACATGAAAGACGACAGACACTGAATGGCGGCCAGGAAAGAGAAAACAGATATAGAAAATTCCTTTGTAAAGATATTGCTGGAAAGCCAGGCTCACGAAACTCCTAAAAAGGTGGATACGTTGAGAAGTGTGATTAAAGCCATGCAAGGATACATTGCCAAGAACACAAAACCAGCGGGGCCAACACATTTTTAAAACTAAAACGAAGGGAGATGCCTATTCCCTGCTTTCTTTATTTTTCGTCAGTCATGCGTAGGCCTGGCCTTGGCAATTGTGATTTTCTTTGAAAAGGCAGTTAGCGTCACATTGATCAACACCACTTACTTGACCGTTCTGAACGCTTTCCTTTCTAAAGTTAAAACAATCCTGAGCGAAGCTATTTTCAGCGGAGCGGAAACAAGAATTGAGTAGCCGCGCCATATTACTCACGTGTCGTTGGCACGGATTCTGCAATCCGAGATGTTTTCCTTGCAGAGACAATGGTGGTACCCTGTGTCATTAAGCCTTTTGATCTTGTTTGAGTATCAGCTGTGGTCGCTGGCGTTGTGACTGTGACGATTTCAGAGGTAGGACTTATAGGCGTTGCAGACGTTCCCCTTGTCGTGACATAAATATCCTTCTGAGGAGAAGCAGGATGAAATGGCAATGAGCCAGATTTATTGGATCCTGAGCCACTGGGTGATTCATTTGCCTCATCCGTTCCAGATTTTGTTAAAGAAACGGTTTGACCCACTTTTATTGCATATGGCCTTAAATCTCTCCCTCTCTCTCCCTCCCTCTCTCTCTCACTCTCTCTCTCTCTCTCTCTCTCTATATATATATATATATATATATATACAACATACACTAAAGAAAAGAAAAGAACTGTTTACCTAGCTTATTTATTGAAGTGTGTTATTCTACATAATCTGTGGGTGTAATGTGGGTATAGCTGGCCAGTTGGGGCTAGCACAACCTCAAACTTCACGCTTATGGTAGCTGAACATTTTCTGCGTCCCTTCATCTATGTCAAAATGATAAAATTTAATGTAAATGTATTATTTGATAAGTCAGCACTATGCTATATATAAGCGCCAGCTCTACTTAGGACGATCGGTGTTGGATCTGGCTGGATATATATGAGTCCCAACCAAGCAAAATCCACGTCAGCAGAGCTATTGTGATTGTGTTTTAGTGATGCCCTCCAAGGATATATATATATATATATATATATATATATATATATATATATATATATATATATAGAGAGAGAGAGAGAGAGAGAGATATTGTGAATAACCTCAGCCTACTGTAAAAGTCGATTTGAACGGTCGAATGTTTTAATTATTGTTTATCTAGTGTAAAAGAACATTTTGCTCTAAAAGTATAATGTGTCCCACCTCCTTGGTAAGCTATAAAGAACATGTTTTTCTAGGTAACAAAAACTGTACGGCGTGGCAATGGCTAAACATGTGTTTCGTAGACAAATTGAGCAATACGTTTAAAGAGACATGCATGCGATGTCGGTTGTAAAATTAGCATCCAAATGACCACGCACCAGGGGAGTCGGGGCATTGCTGACTGCTCCAACGCTTTATTAACTCAACAATGCAAACACTGTTTAAGCGGGTGACCATCTCCGCGATGTCTTAGGTTACGGCAGTAGATCCTTAATACAAAATATATCCAAAAGAAAGCACTCTTAAACATATTTTTAGTTTTGTTATTGTATGGGTGCTTCTTAAACATTAGCCCATTTTTCGACCTCAAATCGTTCATTACCTAGGAGTGGTAATATAGTATGCTTAAATAAACACTCGGATGAAAAAAAAATGTTTCGAAGGAGCATAGAAGAGACGCATTTTAGAAAAAAGCACCACAAAAAAGAAAAACAAAAGACGCAATATTTACTTAGTTAGAGGCTATTTAGTTGGAGAACTTGTAAGTCACAGCCCCTAATCCCCGTGCATTGCCTCTATCATGCGTACATCTCTAATTGGCTGGATATATGATTGTAGTGTGACATGTGCGTTGCAATATTCTTTCTCCATGCCGTTGTAATGTTTTCAGACGCGACAATTTTGTATTTTAAAAGCCAATTATCTAGACAAAGTTGTTGTTTAAAAAAAATATCCGAGATTTCCTCTTCCGTGTTGATTTCAAGAAATACCAGGGTTTAGTAGCGGGCTTTAGTCTAGCTTGTTGGTGCATGATAGCATAATAGGACTAGCTGAACTTAGCAAAAAGCAATATAGATAAAATATGAAATGACGTACCGCTGGGCTACCAGATGTATTTTAATCCTTTTTTCGTTATTTGAACCACATAAAATCACACAACTTATATTGCAAAACTTAACTCATCTTATATTTGAATCACCTGAACTTCACTTGGAAACGACTCTGCAAATATTGTATGAATTTGCAATTGAGCTTGATTGAAGGCTCGCTGATGCACGCTGCTTCATTTTCAAAACTAAATTTAGGATTACAAAAGTAATCCTGATATGTTAATATAAGAACTTGGGCAGATATGGCTGGATATATATACAACGGCCATATATGAACCTTATATTGCCGCGCCCACAGCTGGCCAAGTAGGCAGAGCGCTTGTGGCCTAACGGTTATCACGCTTTCGTTCCCCGCAGAAAGCAAGGGCTCGATTCCTAGCCGCGGGTAGTAATTTTTGTTGACTCTAATATGATTTTCTGGTAAATTCGATAACCGTGTTGCTGATTGGAGGTTAGAATGTTCTGCACGCCGAACGCTCTACGCCGATTGTTCCCGAAGCCCACGTGTGTACAAAAGGCTCCGCGTGGTGAGCCGGAGTCAGTCTCGCCCCAGCTTCCGATCCCGCTGTTACGCCGACTTCGACGCTCGCGATGCTCTGTTGTTACATTTTATTTCGTTTTGTTTTGCGAACAAGTTCGCCACATTAAACGTTTATTTCTTCCTGTTTTTTATTGCTATTTTTCACCACCCGTGACATTTTTGTGAAAGTGCGGGGTAATGCATGTCTCTCTAGCCTACCCCTCCGATGGCCCCCAATGCAAGTCCGAATCCAAGCACTCGAGGACTCAACGAAGACCAGTCTGGGACCCGATCAAGTCGCCTCAATCAAGACCTACTCCCGGAACTTGGATCCTTGCTGCTCAACACTAAGCATTGAAAGAGGCCGACGATGGAAAACCAGTCGTAGCAGACCCCGGCCGCCACCACCGTCGTATACCTTCTCGTCGCACCCCGGACTCCGACGCCTTTCCACGGGGAAGTCCACGAGGACATTGAAAACTGGCTTCAACATTATGAACGTCTGGTCCGCCATAACTGGTGGACAGCTGACCAGTGCTTGCAGAAAATCTACTTCTCGCTGGAAGGGACTACAATAAACTGGCTGGGTAACCACGAGACTTCTTTAACTTCGTGGAAGGTGAGCAAGCTAGAACTGAAGAAGACATTTGCCAGCTAATAACGACGCAGGAGAGCCGAAGATATCCTTTGAACAAGGATCCAAGGCTTAAATGAGAGCATCACCAGTTTCGTCGAGGATGTTCTTCGCCAGAAGCCCGCGCCGACCCTCAGGCTACCGAGGAGAAGAAGCTGCGCCACCTGATGAGGGGTGTGAAGAGTAAGATATTCCGTGGTTTTATTCGTAATCCCCCGACAACAATCGACGAGTTCGTAATGAAGGCGAAAAATCTGAAACGGGCTGTAATAGCATTCGCCAGACACTACCAGCGACACCCTGGCGTAACTACTCTGGCAATATCTGAATCCGACCTTGGTACCGACTTCCACGGCATCCGTGACATCATCCGTGAAGTCGTCCCGGAAGAACTCCGGGAGGTGCTCCCCGCTGCGGATCGCCCGTCCTGACTTTCGTTTGCCGAGGTCGTTCGAGAGGAGGTTCACCGAGCCTTCCAGCCTGAAGTTCCGAACAACACGACGACGCCAGAGGAACCAACCTTTAATTACGCCGACATGGCCCGTCGACCACTGCATGGAAACCGCTAGGGCACGGCGCTATCCCCACGTGACCCCCTATGCCACAGTATCCGCGATGCCACGAAAGACAAGTCCAGAACGTCCGCCCGGAGCTGCCCCTGCTGTAGAAAACCGACGTGTGGAGAACGGCCGGCCGACGCCTTCTGTGCTTCAACTGCGGGAAAACAGACCACACCTACCGCCAATGACCAAACAGACAACTCGGGGTGCGCGGGTTCCACCCAAACGACCCGAGCCCCAGTTATAATTAACGCCCTCGGGATATCGACGAGTACCTGCGACGACCTCAGCCCCCGAGCCTGCGACCCGCCGAGAGTTCCGGTCGCCGTCAACGCGACGTCCAGCTTCGCCGATGCACCGACCCCGACGTCAAAGCTTGTCACCTCTCGCTCCTCGCCGGGGAAACTAGACGCGGCAACGCCTGGAGGTGGCGTTGCCGAAGGCCACCGAAGTAAAGAGCCTCCAAGAACGCCGGAACGCTTCCACCCTCCCGAGGCAACGCATCGCAACGACGCACCTGCAGCGGTGACCAACCTAAACATTCCTATCGACTTCTACAACGCATCGGCCCTCGTGGACACCGGAGCAGACCACTCAGACTTAAGTGGGAGGCTCTCTCGCCACCTACGAAAAGTGACGACGCCGTGGCATTGACCTCGAACATGAACCGCCGGAGGGCACCTTATCACACCAGTCGGAAAGTGCACTGCTCGGGTCTAAATTCACGACGAGACCTGTCCTGTGAAATCTGTCGTTCTGAAAGATTTTGCCAGAGGCGTCATTCTCGGCCTGGACTTTCTGCGTGAATACGGCGCCGTTGTCGACTTTGGTGAGAACAGATGGGCGCTGGGGGCGCCTGTTCTGCCTTCAGAAAATGCCAAACAGTGCCAGCCGCCGTCCGTGTTGCTGCCGACCACGTGAACCTGCAATCACGATGAAGTGTTTTCGTTATCGTCGTGACCGATGCAGCTACCCTCTGCGAAGTTACTCTCGAGGAAAACATTGACGCAGACCGCAGGGGGTTCACCCGGGAATTTATGTAATTTTCCCATGGAGAGAAAGTTTATTGATTGGTGGTGGCCCTTTGGTCAGTGGGAAACGCCTGTCTGACAACGCATCGATGATTCACAGATCCATTAAAAGGGGGTATACCGACGAGTGATTTCGAGTTGAAACGAGGAAAGTGAGTTTAGTTTATGATGGAAATCGAGATTTAAAGAAAAGCAAGATCGGTCAAGGGACTCCGACCCACAATGACCCGGTAATCGGAACTAAATCCAACAAGTTAGCCAACCCCTCAGCTTGGACGAGCTCACAACCAAGCACCTCCTTCCCAACACGTGAATGGGAAATTAGCTTTTAAAGTATTTTTTCAATTATGTATATTATTTTGCTTCAAAAGCATTAAATTGAATATTCACACATATCTCCAAAGCTCAACTGTGTTAGCCGTCGACGGCCAACGGAAGCTACTTCGTCTCCGACAAGACCCACCCAGCTGCGTACAATACAGATCGCCCCCCCCCCCCCCATCCTGACCCGTCCATCTGGAAGGCTCAAGGTGACCCAGCGAACACGTACAAGACCGTATTATTGTAGTCCAAATAAAAACATTCAAATTTAGGAGAAATAATTTAAGTGCACTCCATTGGCATGCAACCTGAGAAGTCAACGAAAGCTGCAACCTCAAACGCCATCCCCCTAGCTCACTGCGAGCGGTAATGATTCCTTGAATTCTGCAGACAAAACCAGCGGTGCGCATGCTGAGTAGCAATGTTTACTTCCAATACTAAATTATGGTGACACTGCCTACTCGGCGTTGTCATTTCAATCCTTGTCTTTCGAATATTTGCGCATACCTTGCACACTTTTTAGATCTAGTGAGCGGTAATTCAAACAATTTTGTTTTCTTTTCAGTTCTTCTCCTCTTCACAATGTTTTGTATCTTGTGATTTTTTTGTGCTGCTGAATCACCTGCTCATATAGCTCTAATTCCTGCATTATGTTCACAATTGTTTTAAAAAATTCAAGACTAATTTAAGTAATCCGTTACGGATATTTATAACGCAGCTACATTACAAATTGCAGCCGCAAGAAAGAAGCGTTACAATTACAAAATTACTTTAATAACGAACGCATTAAAAGTAATAGCTTACTTTTCACGAATTCCTTTCCAAATTTGTTTTTTTCTAGCGGGACTAAAGCAAGCCCATTTTCCAACGTCAGCCATGTTGATTTATCGGGATTTATATATTCGTCCGCACAATTTGTTGTTAATTAAATTTGTCGGTTCCCGCAAACGCGGTTCGGTTACTCGGAGAAGAAGGCAACCATCATGATTGTGACCATGGTTGCAGTATGGGTAATCTACACATGTAACAAATTGCGTGCCATTTCGCAGGAAGCCATCGGGCGTTAGCCTCCCATCAGGTATGTCCAAGTATGCTTCTGTCGTTTTGCTTTTGCAGGCCTGTAGCCATCATGGTTTGAGCACTGCACCTGGGTTTCTAAAGGCAATATAGGGAGTATTCACTGGCAGCCATAGTTGTGTGCGCGACTGCTGAGCGCGTGCTGATGGCGAGCTTCCACAGTTTTGATTCAGCGTACATTCCACACCATCCAGATTGGCGGTCTTAGCGGCCTATTAATGTGACCTCGCTCTGAGCATGCGCTTTAAAGAGCACCCACAAATATGGCGTCCAGGGAATACTCCCTATATTTCAGTAGAGGTTTTACAATGTATTATGATCCTCACTGACCATCAGGGATGCTATTTAAGAAAAAAAAATTCGACCAACTGAAACGACTGAATGCTTATATTTTTTCACATGTTTAGTCCTTTCAGTCACTGTTGACTGCACGTCAACAGATGGTGATATACGTATTATTGAATCATAGTTTGTGCTTGGTAAAATGTTAGGACGTCGCTCTCTTGGTTCGGTCTTGTGAGCTTTGCAGATGGGTTTACAGGGCAGCGGAATAGCAGACGGAAGCAAGCGAGTGCTGTCGCGGACGCGTCACTTTTGTGGCCGCGTCGTAGGGTACTTACGGACGACGATAAATGGTGGTAGAATAACACGCGATAACGGAGCCTGCCGCGCGTCTGCTCGCACGTCTAGAAGGGGGCGGGATACGACAAACTAGACTCACCAAACGTCGCGACATGGAGCAAGTAGACTTGCGAGCACGTTCGGCCTAGCAGCCGACCTACTTCAGTAGTATTCGGCGGAGCCAATGGTGTTTGGGTGGGGCCAAGAGTGGGCTGTGACCTCTACCTAAATCTCCTCTAGCTGTATAAATATTACGCGAATATATTTTTTCACTTAGAAATAATTAAGAAATCTACGTGTTCTTTATTTGCCCTTAATATGTTCTTTCCATTTTGTGTCTCTATAAGGTGCGAGCGTAGCGAATGCCACAAAGAGGAGATCCGTGCTCACAGCGTGCCCTCCAAGCACGCGCTCTCCTTCAGTGCAAGCACTGTTCAGGGTAAAGTACTTTTTGTGGTAGCTTTGGCTTCCATCTCAGGCACAGTGTAGGAGACCAAAGAGAAGTGCTTGAAAACAAACCAAAGTTGCCGCGGTGAGGACTTGTTGACATCGTGTGCATCTAAGTATTTCCTCATGACGCATTTTGTGTTTTATTGGGATATGTAAAGCGTGAAAGGGTCACCCGGTACGCGCTCTTGACTTTGACAGCGCCACTATGGTGCCTGAAAAGCGATCCCGACAAGTGCGTTTACCTTTACAAGAAAAGTTGTCATTCGATATCCTCCTGAACGTGTCATAGAATTGTGATGCTGTCGCCGGTCGCGACCCTGGCAATGTCCCAGCAGCGATGGTGGAAGTTGAAGGCGAATGTCCTGTTGCAGGTCGCTCTACAGTGTGACAGTCCGCGGAAGCAAGGGCCTCCAGAAGTTAGGCCGTCGTTTGTTGCCCCTTCGGGAACAATTTTAATGGATGGGCTGGATAGGACTCCAGACACACCGCTCGGAGACGGGCTTTAGGCACCGTATATTTAAAGGCGGAATTGTTTTCTTCATCTTGTGCTCCACCGCTTTTAAAGAATTGCAGACGGCCCAAACAAATAGGTTAATTAACGCATCGCGATGCGATTCGCTAGAAACGTGGAAGAACGTGGTGGAAGTTTACAGCTAAAAATCAAGGGGTGAGCGTATATTGTTAAAAAAAGAACAAAAAATAAAACGGTTCTGGGCAATCTACGCTCACACTTATTTATTTATTTAGGAATACAACTTGCTCCCCTCAAGGAACCATGGTAGGTGTGGGTACAAACATGTAAACAAGATGCAGATTTATAAATGAAAACTTGGTTAAGTATAAATTTAAGAGGAGATACAAAATTAGAAAAACAGTTATGTTGACGACGACATCATCTAGTAACTCGTTCCATTTTTGAAAATTCCGAGGGAAAAAATAAAATCTAAAACAGTCGTTTTTGAAATTGTATTGTTTTAACGCTCTTGAGTCGTTTAGACGTTAGAACCCGGTCGATAATGGTTGTATATAGTTCGAGCTTTGAACATGAAAGGTGCCATTAAGAATATTGAACAGCAATTTTAATCTATCGATTTTCGCTCTCATTTGCAACGGTTGAAGCTTCGCTCTAATAACTAATTAAGTGGACGATGTTTCTCTACGATAATCATTAAAAATAATCTTCCCAGATGATCCGCGTGTGGAAAGTTTTGCCGACAGATGGCGTACGCTTCGTCGAGAGAGCGACGGCCGCTTTGGCTTATTTTGTGAAATAGGCTATCAACCAGAAACGGCCGGCGCTCCCTCGACGCGGGGTACGCAAAGTGTCAGCAGCATTTCTCCCTTCGCGTGTGCTTCATCTGCGAATAGCGGAGTAGATTACCCAAACAGTGTGTTTTAACGATTAACGTTTTATTTTTTTTTATTGCAATATTTTACCACATGATTGCACCTCTGTAAGAAATGGCAGCGTGATGCGTTTAAAAACCGATTTTTCCGGCCTTTCTAAATGGCTCTAAAAGCGTTGGTTTACAGGCTCTAGTTACAGTAGTTTTATATTACTGTGATCACTTTCCATCTGAATGAGGTGTTGCAAGAATGACATTAGGCTAGGAAGAAGGACATTGAGGAACTCTAGCCATGCCCTGCATTTCTCAGGCTGAGAGATATTTGTCTGCCCGATTTAAGGTTAAGCCGGGAATTGTTTGTAAGTTGTGTCGATGAAACCTTTGACAGTTATTTTCTCGTGTTCACTGGGCGGCATTGGACGTAGCTCTTAAGGTAGCCCGAACCGCCTTTACGTTCGTTAGAGCGGGTTGAGTTTGGGGTGCTAACATTAAACCGAATATTTAGTGTCTTGGACAACCTGCACAAATCATTGCACCGCATTCAGAAAAGATGGGCTCAGGGATGCTCGCTTACATATTTGGATCATCCAAAGGCTGCTCATTAAGGGGTCAGGGTATCGCCGGCTCCAGTGCTCAGACTAGAGCAAAATAGCGAATATATAATTTTTCAGTCACTTGAGAAAGGCAAGCAATAAAGGAAAAGATGGGCGCATGCGTAGTGCGCACTCATAAAAACTGTAATTTTATATAAGCAAAACTGCCAACACGAAGAACATTTTCAGGATGGAAGTGAATCAAAACAATGATGCTTTTACTTGTTCATGCCCAAAAAACAGAGTAAACACAAGAAAAAGGCAACGTTTCGCCTTCCCGTTTCTGAGCTCACATGTGGGCGGTGACATTTTGTTGCAAGGCGAGCGATACGGGAGTTTCTTACCATCTTAACTGAGGCTCCCTCAGCCCTTCACAGAGTGCCAAGAAGCCCCGGCCAAATATCTTAATTCTGAAGACAACTGTGTTCAACTTTTTTGGAGTTCAGAAAAGAGGTCTGAGCGATATCAGAAGAAATTTAAAGTGCTCATCAATTATGATTTTAAACACAAAGATTACAGAAATGTCTTTATTTCAAGCCTAGTTCATAAAGAGAACCTGGAATACTCAAGAAGCAGCAATCATACCTGCATAACGAGGCCGGCATTGAATTAACCAAAGTACTCAAAGTTCGAGAGACCGTTCGCTCTCCAACAACTGTCACGTGGTTGACGTATAATGAGTGCATATGATTTGCCCACTTACCTGAAACCAAATAAAAGCAGATGCATCCTACAGCTACCACGATTATGAGGAGGGCCAGAGTGATGACTATACACTCATTTGTGATGCTAAAATAAAAGCAAAAACTGGCGTTGTATTTACAATACACTACCTAGAAATTATAATCTCTAACTGACGCTGATTCCAACATAATTTAGCAATGTGGTAAACCTTTCACAGTACACTGTTCTTCAAAGCACTGTCGTATATTTTAGGCTCACGTTTTACGTATACAAATTTAGAGCTGCGCGCCCCTTCTTGGATTTCGTTATAAAACATATGATCTCTGTCTTTCACAACGAGTGTAAAATATTTAAACAAACTATTTACATTTTCACATAATATTTTCATTTAATTTTTATTCGTGTGGAGATACAATGCGCGAAACCATGTCGGGCTAAACTTTCGTTGCGATTGTTTGCATATATAAACTTTTGTATTGCTTATCACCCGGGCAGGAAATGCTATGTCACTGAGCTGTGAATGCATGCGCAGTTTCTTAAATATCGCACAACAAAGCAATCGCGCATGTTCAGAAGGAGTTCTAGAGCCCAGCAGACAAAAATTGAAGCGCACAAAAACAATTCTTGTAAAGGTCTATAGAAAGGCGCACTACCTAAACAATAACTGCTACCAGAATTTTTCTTAAAATACCAATTTATTAAATATTGGAAAAATATATAATAAAAAAGATGACACAAATGTGTGACGCTGTCTTAGTTCATTCTCGCCCTAAAGCACAGGAGAAGTAAAGAGTATGGTTGAAATCGATTATATTCACATTATAAACCGTGATGTAACTCAAACAAGCAACACATGTGCCATCATCAACTTTACTTTTACGAAAGGAAACAAACTCCTCAAAACTGCGATGCTTTAATAAATCTTATTAGGTGCATTATCGCAAACACAGCAGGAACTCACATTGGATAGTTTGCATATATACGTCAGAGGAAATATTATGATAATTAAAAAAAAAAAAAACATGTACTTTGATTTATCGCCTAAATGTCCATTTCACAATTCAGTAATATATACATAAAATATGAGAGTCATGAATACAACCTAGGGTAACGTGGCCTGCAGTTGCCTCACCCCTTGCGTTTATAATCCGTGGTGGGGTGTCGCTAGCTTACGGTTATCCTTCGCCAGCAAAGTAAACTGCGGAAATCACGGTATAGCAATGGTATCGATAGGGGGAATGTGTGTCGAGCTGACCAGTGAAATAATGCCACTTGTTTATGATTTCCATTGAGGAAGGAACTCTCAGGTATACTTCAATTTCTGCAGATTTTGTTAAAAAAAACTGCAAATCTAAACGAAAACAGCAATACAAAAAATAAAAGACGAGGTTCTCGGGGCGTGAAAAATACGCACGCCACGAGACAGAGGACGCGAAACCGGTCGTATTCTTTAGCTGTTTCTTCCCCACAAGTGGTGACCCGAATAAGTATCCCAGAATGCATCAATTGCAACCTCCAGACCCGAACCAAGCTTAACAAGTGGCTGTTGCGGTTCGGCTTCCACCGTGCTGGGACCGTCTCCCTCGAATCTGGTTAGTTCAGGCAAAGTCTCAATTTCACCACGCTGGAATCGAAACCCTAGGACTCAAATGTCATGACGTTGTTTTCAAGGCCGACACACCGTCATCGACAAAGCCGGAAGCATATGCCGAGACCCTCACAGAAGGGTTCGATAACCTCCACTTAATTCACACTCGGGTCGGCAATACCAAGTCACCATACCTTTCGGAGGACCTAAAGACTGCCACCCACGTGTTCGTCCGAAAGGAACATAACAGAAAGTCACTACACCCTCACAATCAGGGATAGTTTCCCGCGGTACTGACCAGCATGAACATCTTCGTACTCTGCATCAACGGGAAAGACGATGGCGTTGCTCTCCACCCACTCAAGCCTGCTTATGTCGAGGCTACGACGCCCTCATACAACGTCCGGCCACGAAAAAACTAAATTGAATGAATTTATAAAACATTATTAAAATCCTCCAAGGGATGGGACATATCTGTTGTGACACATAGCTAAACAAGAACCACAATAAAAAAAAATATATATATATATAAAAAAGAGGCGTTCGGTGGGCTCCGAATACGCAATACTGGAGGCTGAGAATGCTTGAAAATTCGAACCGGTTGGATTCCTTGGCTCTACCTTCCCGACAAGCAATTCAACTAATTTTTTTTATTAAACATAAACATATGGTTTCAATTGCGTACTCGCTGAGTGTCATGAAAAACAACTAAATCAGGGAATTGACGAAATAGTTTGAGCACTTAGGAAGCTCGGTGGACTGCTAAAGTTTAACTTGTGAAGCAGCACCAAGCTAAAGCTGCGATATTTCACCCTTGATGTTACCGCGCTTTTCACCATCTGTGTTTTCTGAACACCAGCTTTGTGTTGGTTAAAGAGTGAAAACATAAGCGTGCTACTGCATTAACTCACGCCCAAAGTCTTTATAAAAATTGCTAGCAGAATACTTTTTGTTGTGACTCAGCAATTTTGTTTTAATCTTGGGGGTACTGTTCGTATTTATAGGGTTAATTACCTACGTTTAGTTAAATATTACTTTATCGGGGTAATTAGCAACCCGTATTATGCCACTCCGGGTGCATAACTCATATACAAATATATGTTGCTGTGGTTCTAACAGCCACTTTAAAACAAACGAAATTAATAAAAAAAACATCCTGTGTTGAGCGTGCAAGTAAAACCATCGTGAAAAATCGGTGCCTCCACATAGAAAGCTTGCACTTTCTTGGAATACGCATTACGCAGGTTAGTCTCGCCATGCAGAATCTCAATGCGAATTTGTTATCTTGTAAAAATAATGAGGGCAACACATTTACCAAACTCAACATGGATTCGGGATTGCACTCGATCGAGCAAGCAATGAAACTATCTTGCGTCGCTGTCTATCGATAGGTGCAGGTAGCAGACGATACGTTCTGTTGTCTGCTTTGATTATTCAAACCGTAGCAGTGACCTTTTTATTCTCATTTTTTAAAGGTTGTTTTTTCTATGTGCAGGAGCAGACTTTTACGGCTAGTATTACAGCATTCGATCCTTTTCTCCCCGCTTATTGGGTAGATTCATGGTGATAATTTGAGTAATTAGATGTAGTTCTTGCCTCGCTATATTAAACAACTCACATTATTAACACTTTGCGGGAAAATCTTTGGTTTTCATATTAACGAGACACGCCACAAAGTGAACAGACATAAAAAGGAGTAAAGCCTAAAAAAAGAATGTTGACCTATGAAGACATCTAAACAATAACGTGATTTCAAAATATAAAAGTAGATCCGCAACTTACTTCTGGTCTGAAACAAAAATTAAACGATATATTTTAACCGATAAAAAAATTGCTAGCAATCCTGTAGTTGTTTCGAACTCAGTATAAATCTTGCAACTTACCGTTTTCCGGAATGCCGAATTGGACTGGCGTCGCTACACGTACCTCATTCACTGCGAAAAAAAAAAAGAAAATTTTTTTTCATATCCACGTTACTTAACAAAATCTAGGTTTGTTATCAATATTGTTCATAACCTCAATTGTGTGCGCTTCCTTTTCTACCTAAGGTTAGTCTTCTATCGCTCGTAGACGTGAATTCGAACGCCTGCAGTCATTTCCTGGATGCACCAGCTTGGCTCGGTCGCATAGTAGAGTGAACTGGTGATCTTCCTCGACCCTTGAGTCACGTCGAAGGACTTCGGACCCGCTCATCATGCAATATTGGAGCAGATAATTTATGGCTGAGCTATACACCTACTTTTCAGGCCGCAGTTTTATTTGACGAGGTTGGGTGCAGTTCTTGTTCAGCTTTCGAAACATCGTCAATTAGGACATGGCATCACGTAACAGATTTAATACACGTTTCTGTCCACAGACTAACGCGATATATTTCTATGAGCTGTCTCGGTTTTGTTTCATGGTGAAAGGAAATACTGGGGGTTAGCTCTTGAGTAATACATATTGCGCCGAAGTGACACAGAAATAATAAGACATAAAGATAATGCGGAAAATGTTAATATTTTCAAAAACAAATCACATATAAATCAGAAATAATTTCCTTTGTTTTTTTCCGGAAAGCTCTTTACTCCTGATGTGCCCCTTCCTCCCCGAAAAAAATAAGACCTCAAAAAACGAAACATGGCAAATTAATGTGGCTCACAAATGTTCAAATAATTTTGCCTCATTGGTCGGTTTACAGCGAGTGGACCGATAAGTTTCTGGGTAGATTCTAACGTTCAGGTGCATGATCATAAGTGCGGAGGTGGCAGTTGGTTTTTTTTAAAGATAACAAATGCACAGAATATTTTCCTGTCTTCGAAAACGCATATATGTTGCTGCAATGACTATTAGTGGCACCAGACTTAGATACAAAGCATGCCCACTCAATACGGCAATGAGTAGATTAAGTGATAACGGTTTGACATAAATATAAAATGATGTATTTAACCGCTATTAAATTCGAATGCAATTTTCTCATTTCTTTAGCTTGAACATAAATATTCAGAGTTACTGTTTTCCGGAATGCCGAATTGGAGCGGCATAGCTGCACGTCGTTCGCGCACTGAAAATAACAAAAAATCAGCTAATTTCATTTTACACAATCTATAATTGCAACAAATATTTTTTTTCTAACCATTGTTTTGAGACTGTCCCTTTTTTTTAAGGTTACCGCTGTTTCGGTCGTAGGCGTCAGCTCGAACGCCTGAGCTCATTTAATGCATGCACAAACTGCGCTCTATCGCAGAGTAGAGTGAACTGGTTAAACAGATATACACTGATTATACAGTAAGACCGCGGGCAATTTAAAGTTGAAATATATATCTTCCATTGAGGCTGCAGTTCTTTTGATGGCGTAGGAGAAACTTCTTGATTAACTTTAGAAACATTAACGATAACGAATTAGCACCACTCAGCTCATTTGATGAACGATTCTTTCCACAGATCCAGGGGATATACTTCGAAGCTTTGTCTCGTTTGTCTTTGAAGTGAGAATGAAATACCCGTTGTGAGCGCCTGAGCAGATTATATTGTGTGAACGTGACACGAACGCAATAACACCTGATGATAAAGAAGATAGAAAAATATTCATATATGCGCAAAACAAATTTAGATATCAACCATAACGAAATTCCTCAGTTTTCTGCGTGGAGATGTTTACTCCTCTGATGTGCCCGCCTTCCTTTCCGGAACCAAATGACACATCGGAAAAGACACGGTATAGAAATGGGACTCAAACATTTAAAAACGCTTTTGCCACATTGGTGGGCTTACGCACGCAGAAAAAAATGTCTCTGTATTATTACTTTCGGGTGAATGATCATACAGTGCGGTGATGGCCTAATGGTTTCGTTGCAATGAGAGAAACACAAAAAAGGTTATTGTCTTTGCCAACTCATCTCGGTTTCTGCAATGATCATTATCGGTAATAGGCTTAAACGCGAAGCATACCCACTCAATGCGCCTTTTCGACGCCGGCAATTATATACAAACGCTGATTCACAGAACACCGTTATCTTGCGATACTGAGCTTACGCAGGAATATGTGGAGATCCGACCGCAAGATTGTCGCACATCTGTGATTCGTTTTGCGCATGCTGAGCTAGTCTTCTTACGGGTTGCAATGCGTGGTGTGAAGCAAAATATGCAGGTGACTTTCGGTTGCAACTCGACGTAAGGGTACGTAAGTTTCGTAAAGCAATGAAACAAAGCTGTGGCCACTAGGATAATTTCATGTGCGCTATATTTAGAGTGGTGCTATCTGGCCAATTCGGTCCGAACGCTTTTTTTTTCGTTTTTGCTGCGAAGTTCGTAGCTCTTGAACACGCGCTTGTTAACACGCGCTCCTGGCGTTGACTAAGATAGACGGGCTCTTTGTTTTCTAAGATTTATTTGTATTTTCGCAGTGTGCGTGTGCAGCCGGCACTTGGAACCTAAAAGAATAGCATCACATTAAACAGGAGGGCATGGAGCCAAGTTAGTGGCAGCCAGTCTTAAGAAGTGTGAACAAACAACTTATTTTTACTGCCTGTTTACCACAAACTGCACTAATGTTTTCATCCTCAGCAGATTAGAGGCTTGATTGCTCCTCCATTTTCACGACGTTGCCATTGCAAGTGAAGGATCAAACTTACGAAGTTTATAATATAAGTTTACCCAGTTAGCTTTAAAAGAAGATCTAAGTAAGACGTCATGGCCAACTTGGTTCAATTTCTCTTTATATAGTCGCGTAGCATTATTACGCATGAAGGATTACGTTAAAAGTAGTTACCTTGCGGTGCAATCCCAGGCAGCACAAGATATTGTGCCAACATTGGTCTCAGCATGGTTAAGGTGGCCCCCTATGGGCCCAGCTTGACCAGTCTAGAGCCAGCATTCATGATGCTGGCACTGAACTGGCTACATCACGGCAACAGTGGCCGTTTCTGCCAGCTTCCAAAAGATATTGCTGTATCCCGGCTACATGACGGCAACATTGGCCGTTTCTGCCAGCTTCCAAAAGATATTGCTGCATCCCGGCTACATGACGGCTACATGTTGGCAACATTGGCCGTTTCTGCCAGCTTCCAAAAGATATTGCTGCATCCCGGCTACATGACGGCTACATCACGGCAACATTTGCCGTTCTGCCAGCTTCCAAACAATATTGCTGCATCCCGGCTACATGACGGCAACATTTGCCGTTTCTGCAGCCACCTTCTAAACGATATTTATCAAAATATATGAAGTTCTATCCTCGGTATAATTAAAGAGCATGGGCGCACCAACCGGGTACTTGTCACGCAGATATCTGCATTACAAAAGTCACGCCAATATTGACGTGACTTTATGACGCCGTTTAGGCGTCAAAGGGGCTGACTCTTTTAGGCTTAAACTGACGTAAAAAATGTGACCCCTCGCAACGGCTAATAGCCAATTGGGCGTAATGAAAATTGGTGTTACAATCGAAAATACCGTTGTGCGTATATACCTCTTCTAAAAAGCAAGAAGGCGGCATTCGATGTCTAATCTGTTCAAAAGTGCTAATGTCGGTAAACGCTTTCGAAATCGAAATGCGAACTGCAAAGGGACAAATGACCAGGGTGTCGAACCGGTCATTATTTCGGTTCGGTTCGGGTTCGGGTTCAGTAGCATTGTATTTTGTTCCGGTTCGGTTCCGGTTTAAAGTAGTGCACATAATATCACTCCGGTTACCGGTTTTCGTAAGCACGAACCGGTTCGAACCGGTTCCTAACTCGACCTTTGAATATTAACCGAGCACTTCCTGCAGCCTTTTCTGAGCACGAGATACTTGCAATAGACCCATCCCAATACTACTTCCTCTTCAGGCAGATATGAAAACTCTGCACAATGCTCAGAAGCTCAGAAGCTCAGAAGACACCATTAATGTGGCAAGGCTATTACTTGTATATTGCTGTTCTTAAGTGAGCTATATACAAGCGATCGGCTTTCCATTTTTATGGTGTTTTTGCACACGCAGCTGTGCAGTATTTCAAACTCTGCCAGAAGAGGGCTATTTTCAGGATGGGTCTATAGAAGCTTTCCAAAAAGAACTTATGCCCGGTGCCATCTGTTAGTGTTCGGGCAAATAGCGCGTGCTTTGCTCGCTTTCCGAAGCTACAAACACGCACGTGCTGGGCTGTGATGATCACACGCTGGGCTGTGATTTTGTTAACAGTAGAAATGTCTCTAGGACAAAAAGAAGGGGACAACACAGACACAGGTCTCAAACTCAGCTGAACATTTATTCCCCCAGCTTCGCTTATAAGGAAGACAAACAACCATCCCCTGGCGCATGGATGGTTGTTTGTCTTCCTTATAAGCGAAGCTGGGGAATAAATGTTCAGCTGAGTTTGAGACCTGTGTCTGTGTTGTCCCCTTCTTTTTTGTCCTACGTCTCGGGTTTTACAATGTTGAAAGTTCATCAGCTCGCTTGCATCTTCTCTGTAATTTCGATGTCTCTAGGTAGATTGCTTGCCTTCATATGTTTTGGTTTGTTTTGCTCTGCACACACGTGTTTTTTTTATACATGCTACCTGTTTTCGGGACCCAGTAAGATGTCACAGCTATGCCCCAGAGTGGCTGACAGGGGACCGAGAGGAAACAAATGTGCCGTAAAACACAAAAACAGGGACGTGGAGTGCGCAGTTGGGATAGTTTGTCGGATCCCGTTAAGCTGTGGCCGTGTATACATCGGCCGGACTGGCCAATGTGTCAATGACCGGGAACGTGAGCACGTATGTAGGATGAAATGTGGCTACATCTTGACAGGGCTTCGGGTTCCGGCGGAAAAACGCTGTTCTAAAGATCTCGTGGCGATGCTTTCTCTAGTCACTTTGACTTTTTATCGCCAACAATGCTCTATGCAAATGACCCGGTCTCAGGGATTCAGATTGGGCCATTTGTACCTGTCAGCCACCGAACAAAGTTCTGGTAATGCCCCCCCCCCTTCCCAGCGAACGACGTTTCTCGGATGCTCAGTTGAAGACGATGAAAGATGTCTCGAAACAAAAGTGAGAAAATGTTTGAACAGGCGACATGCTGGCCTTGCTAGTCTGACAAACCTACAAAGACAAATAAACAGACACATTTCCTTCTCTTGTTAGTCGGCGAATCATCGCCGACTAACGTTGCCTCCAACAATTTTTTTGTAAGGTAACATTTTTTTGTAAGGTAACATTTTGAGCACGTTGAAGAAAAGATGTTTTTTTATTGAAATGCATTACAGGCGACCCTAAAAACTATACTGCCGATGCAGCGAGGTACTTGTCCCCCTTCCTTCAGGGTGTCGCTGCACTGAAACGGAAGGTCACGTGGTGCGATCTCGGTGCTCGGTTGGCTAAATCGCTCATTGACTGCAACTGCGGTCCATCTGGAGGTCAAACATTCGCTGACGCGTAAGCCTCCGTGCCTAGAGTGGCGCAATCCGCTCCGACTCTTGGACATTTCGAGCGGTGCTTTGAAATCGCCGCCACCGCAACCGCGCCGCCAGGGTCAATCCAAGAAACAAAGGAAAGTTGAAGCTCTCCAGACGATGATGTATCTGTTATTACGTATGCAATGAAAACGAAATGTAAAGATATCTCACAGTATGTAGGATTAGTCTTGGCAACATAAGAAAAATATACGCCAGCAACTTTTCTCATTTAGACCAATTATTGACACAATTGGCCCTGAACTGTTTTCGTTGAACCGGTAACCGCCACATCAAATTATGGTTTCGTTCCGGTTCGGGTTCAATATGAAGCGTTCGATTTCGGTTTCGGTTCTGTTCCGGTTCGGTCAAAAATAACGGTTTTGATCCGGTTTTCGGTTCAGGTTCGGGTTCGGTTCGACACCCTGCAAATGACTTAGTATTATCCCGGCGTGCTTTGCACTTCTTGAGCAAAAAGACATCATAGTCTCTTGAATTGTGTTTTCTTTTTTTTATGGCGGTCGGAGCACAAATAAGAGTATATATGCGACAAGCGTATGTCAACTCGAAATAAACAAACAAGAGTCGAAAACGAGAATAACTGTGTTTCAACAATTTATTGCGGACGTCTAAAAAAAAAAAAAAGTTTTGATTCCATGATTAGTGGTGACAGTGGGGTACATCACGGTAATTTTGTTCTTTATATTTAAGAGATGCTTAAGCCTTTGGTCTTTAAGGGTGAACAGAATGCAAACAGGAAACGGCGTTCTATTTCTGAAGAAGGTAGAGTTTCTGACAGATGTTGCGGAGCCTCAAAATAATCCAGCAGGGTTCAAAGTTTTCGGCAAGTTTAAGCACAATTTGTTATTTTAAAAACAGCCAAACGCTCACCTAAAAACTCAAGACGCCCATGGCTTGCAGGCGCGTGACCACAGTATAAGCACCAGCCGAACGGAGATGCAACGTTCCCACTTCCACTGGGGCAACCTGTCTCTCTCATAAACTCCTGACAGTCGCAACATTCACAATGGACGCGCACTACGTCACGAATGTCTGCGGACGTGAACATCGCAGCGCAACTCTTCCTTCCGGTCCGTAAGTTCGGAGACAAAGACAATGGCGAGGCACCGCATCCGAGTCCGACACTCCGTTGCGCGCCTTCTCGTGGCGAAAAAAGAAGCCGTGGGTTAGTCCAAAAATCGCCGAGTCGCCGACTCGCCCGCCCCTCCTTCCCCCTGAAAAAGTATAATGGAGAGGTCGATCTTAACACGTTCCGTCATGTTAGCCGTCGTTAAGCGAGTGCTCTCGCGCCAGACCTTCAAGGTCAACCGTGCTCGGGTCCCGGGACCGGCGCTTTGTCGGTTTGTTTTGCTCGTAGCACTGCCGACGCACGCTGCCTCCGGTGAGACCCGAACTTTGAAATTGTATGTTTATTATTTTTGTGCTCTGAATTTAGCCGTTACTCGTTCTATCGGCGTTACATTATCAGCGTGACAAACAGCTTGTAACACCGATGATGTGAGGAGCTCTTAATGTGACGGCTATAAATGATGCTGTAACGCCTAAGTGGTCTAGGATGACGTGGAAACACTGGACTGTCATGGCTACTTTCAGGGTCACTCTCCTGTCATGCCGAAATCCACCGTATGTCACGCCTGATTAGGCTGTAGCCGTTTCATTAGCCGTTACCGGACTAAGAGTGTGGGCAGGGCAAACACTAACCGGCGACGCCCAAGGTATACCAAGGGCACCGCCCCCGGCCCTCCGGGGGGGGGGGGTTGGTTTGCCCCCCCCGTCCCCCACTCAAAAACAACTTGGTACGCCGCTGTTAAACGGTATATCGGGCTCTGTTTTGCAACACCGAATGACGGCACTGAACCAGCCAAATCGCGGCAACATCGCCGGGATGCTTCCATGTTCTAGCAATATTTAAACACAGAAGCTTTTTTGCCTATGAAACCTTAACCATCACACTTTAAACCCTTAATTGATTGATGTTTCTTTCACCTCTGAGCGCAGCTCTTAGGCGCCCATTTCTGGGTTGAGCGGCGTCGCCGTCGGCGTAATAGTAAAGCGTCGGCGTAACGCTTTTTTGTGACGCGCCATGAAAAAGCGTTACGAAAATCGTTACGTGACGCCGACGCGTCACGAAAAAGCGTTACGCTGACGCGTTACGCGACGCCGAAGCGTCACGATAAAGCGTTACGCGTACGATAAAGCGTTACCCCGACGCGTTACGCGACACGGACGCGTCACGAAAAAGCGTTACGCGACGCCGACGTGTCACAAAAACGTTACGCCGACGTTATGGTTACGCCGATGACGACGCCGATGCGTCCCGAAAAGCGTTACGCCGACGCGTCACGAAACATTATTACGCTGACGCGTTACGGTTACGGCGACGGCGACCGTAACGCTAGCCGTAACGCGTCTTCGTGACGCGTCGCTGTCGGCGTAACCGCACGGCGCATCATGAGAAACGTGCCATAATGCACCGAGGTGAAGCGCGCGTTGGATTATGGGACGTCTCCCATAATGCACCAAGCGGGAGGGAGGAGGAGGAGGAGGAGGGACGAGGAGGAGAAAGAGGCAGGAGGAAGAGTGCTTTCCCCTGAAAGCTCCCCCCGCCTCCCTCTACCTACCTCACTGGTGTATTGTCGGCTGTACGGGATCTTGAAAATCTCAAAACAACCCGCTTTTACTAAGAGGCGCGACACAACCAAAATTTCTAACCAAGAAAAAAAATACAAATAATTTTTAAGCAAAAATTAAAAACTTAAAACAAATATCCAATGATTAATTAAGCAATTGCATGTCCTCACAAATAAAAAAATCAACTTAAATTAAGATGTCGAACACCCTGTTTTTTCTTTTTCTTTTTTTGTTTTGCACATAAGTTGATGTAGATTTCAATCAGCAAACAAAGGTTATCATGGAACGTATAACAGGTGAAGAGGCTGGGAGATTATGTCTGCTCTCCCCAAAAATTGTCTTCAAACTGCGTTGAAAACACGATAACTCCATTAATAGGTCTGTTCGATTCACTTGAACTGGCTGAACTAGTTCAGCAGTGCAGGAACTGGTACATTAGATTCAACCGGAAGTTGCACGGCCGCTGCACTGGCGCGTTCGATTTATCCCAGTTCTGAATGAGTTCAGACCCAGTTCCTCAAAATCTTGCACCGGCTTCGGAGTCAGTTCAGCGTCCGTGCAGAAGCAGACGACAAGAGCAGACGGCGATAGCAGACGACACCCCTCGTTTGTCTCTGCTCACGGTGTCATTTCTCGGAGCTCTTGCTCAAATATCTGCGATGTTTAACAATAACGCCGATACGAATGTTGCATTTCCTCTCATTTGTGATAATAACGTACCCGCGGTGGACGCGGAATTGAGGTCGTAGCCGAGGGTAGGATATTGATTGATTATGATATTCTGAAAGCGTTTTAGGCACCTACCCGCGTAGGTTTGGCTCCCTGTGGTAAGTGTTGAAATATTGGCTCACGTAAATTGTTTCCTTTTGATGCTATGTGGGGATCCATAGCGTTAATATTGTCACGAATGACAAGTGATGAGGCGGTGAATAACTGAGTAAACTAAACGTTTAATGGGGCGAACTTGTGCCCAAAAATAAAGAAGGAAACAAAAGATAACAGTAGAGCGTCGCGGGCGTCGAAGTCGGCGAAAGAGCAGAGTCGAACGCTGGGGCGAAACTGACTGCGGCTCGCCACGCGGAGCCCCTTTTGTACACGCGTGGGCTTCTCGAACAATCGGCGTAGAAGGTTCGCGCATAGAACATTCTAACCTCGAACATGCAACAGAGTTCTCGAATTTACCAGAACATTACATTAGATGTCAACAAAAAGGCGTCCCCGCGGCCAGGAATCGAACCCTGGCTTTTCGCGTAGGAGGCAGGCGCTATAACCGTTAGGCCACGCGCGCGCTGCCTACTTGGGAAGCTGCGCGCGCGGCATTACTCCCCCTTTAAAAGTGCATCGCCTCGATGCAGCACAAAACAAAACAAAGCAAACAAAAAAGAATGGTAAGCTAAAGCGTCATTTGGAACACATAAGGTCCACAGTCCTATCGAGCGTAATACGGCTTCATGCGCACGACGTGGACGACTTCTGGTCGTGGTGGGCGGCGTGATGAAGTCCGTGTTCCGTCGGGCATCACCTCGTAGTTCAGATCCCCGAGTCGACGAAGCACTCTGTAGGGTCCGAAGTAGCGCTTCAACAGTTTTTCGCTGAGACCACGGCGGCGGATCGGTGTCCACACCCATACCCTGTCTCCGGGCTGGAAGTGGACGTCCCGACGACGAAGGTTGTAGCGGCCAGTGTCGATACGTTGTTGGGCTTGAATCCGGAGTCTGGCGAGCTGACGGACTTCTTCTGCCCGTTGGGTAACCACCTGGGCGTCGTCGCTTCCGTCGACAGCCGGTTCGTGGGGTAACATTGCGTCCAGCATTGTCGTCACTTTGCGACCATGAACCAGTTGAAAGGGTGTAACCCCGGTGGTCTCTTGCACGGCCGTGTTGTAGGCAAAAGTGACGTACGGCAACACCTCGTCCCATGTCTTGTGCTCGACGTCGACGTACATGGAGATCATGTCGGCGATGGTCTTGTTGAGTCTTTCCGTCAGCCCGTTGGTCTGCGGGTGGTACGCCGTGGTGCGACGATGGCTGGTGTGGCTGAGACGAAGGACTTCCTGTGTCAGCTGGGCCATGAACGAGGATCCACGGTCTGAGATCAGGACTTCGGGAGCGCCGTGCCGGAGGACGATGGATTCAATGAAAAACTTGGCCACTTCCACAGCAGTCCCGGAAGGAAGGGCTTTCGTTTCGGCGTACCGCGTGAGATAATCTGTGGCGACGATGATCCAGCGGTTTCCCGACGTCGACGGCGGAAATGGGCCAAGTAGATCCATTCCGATCTGCTGGAAAGGTGCTGTTGGCGGAGGAATTGGCTGCAGGAGTCCGGCCGGCCTCGTCGGAGGTTTCTTGCGTCGCTGGCATTCATGGCATGATCGTGTGTATAGGTGGACGGTTTTCGGGAGCTTGGGCCAGTAATACTTTTCACGGATACGGGCCAGTGTCCGGTTGTAACCAAGGTGTCCAGACGTCGGGTCGTCGTGGCAGGCTTGAAAGATCTCCTCCCGAAGGTCGGTCGGGATTACCAGCAGCCACGGCGAGTTATTGTTCCCGAAGTTTTCTTTGTAGAGTACACCTTGTCGAATGGCAAAGGTCGGCAGGGCGCGTGAAAAAACACGTGGTATGGCACTTCCGCGCCCTTCCAGGTGCTCTATTAGTGCGCGCAGCTCAGGATCGCCTCGTTGACGTCGGGCCATGTCGTCGGTGTTCACTGCGCCCAGGAAACACTCGTCGTCATCGTCGTCGCTGCTGCCGGAAGGTGTTTCGACGGGAGCTCTGGACAGGCAGTCGGCGTCACTGTGCTTGCGGCCTGATTTGTAGACCACGGTCATGTTGAACTCTTGCAGTCGGAGGCTCCATCGAGCGAGGCGTCCTGACGGGTCCTTGAGGTTCGCAAGCCAGCAGAGCGAGTGGTGGTCCGTGACTACACGGAACGGGCTCCCGTATAAGTACGGACGAAATTTCGTGATTGCCCAGACGACCGCAAGGCATTCTTTTTCAGTCGTAGAGTAATTTCTCTCCGCCTTGGACAATGTCCGACTTGCGTAGGCGATGACTCGCTCGGTTCCTTCTTGTACTTGAACCAGTACCGCTCCAAGTCCTGCATTACTAGCGTCCGTGTGAATCTCGGTTTCCGCATCCTGATCGAAGTGTCCAAGGACAGGAGGAGTCTGGAGTCTTCGCTTCAATTCGTCGAATGCCTGCTGCTGCTCCTCGGCCCATTCGAACTTCTCGGCGTCCTTCGTGAGGTTTGTGAGCGGTGCGGAAATCTTTGCGAAATCCCGAACGAAGCGTCGATAGTAGGCACAAAGTCCGAGGAATCTTCGCACGGCCTTCTTGTCTTTCGGCGCTGGGAATGCCGCGACGGCGCGAGTCTTCTCAGGGTCTGGGCGGACGCCTTCGTTATTAACCACGTGGCCTAGAAACTTCAGTTCGTCATAGGCGAACCGGCACTTCGACGCCTTGAGGGTGAGCCCGGCGGTCTGTATGGCTTGGAGAACAGCTCGGAGTCGTCGCAAGTGCTCGTCGAAGTCAGTTGAAAACACTACGACGTCGTCAAGGTAGACGAGACAGCTCTGCCACTTCAGCCCTGCCAGTACGGTGTCCATGACACGCTGGAACGTTGCTGGCGCCGTGCATAGTCCGAAGGGCATCACTTTGAACTCGTACAGTCCGTCCGGCGTGACGAAGGCTGTCTTTTCTCGATCCCGTTCGTCGACTTCGATCTGCCAGTAGCCGCTCTTCAGGTCCATCGATGAGAAATATCGAGAGTGGCGCAACCGGTCTAGAGTGTCGTCGATGCGGGGGAGCGGGTAGACGTCTTTCTTCGTCACCGCGTTCAGCTGCCGGTAGTCCACGCAGAACCTAAGCGTTCCGTCCTTCTTCTTAACCAGCACGACTGGAGAGGCCCACGGACTATTCGAAGGTTGGATTATGTCGTCTCTCAGCATCTCTTGAACTTGCTCCTGAATTACCTCCTTTCTTTAACGGAGACTCTGTACGGCGATCGATGCACAGGGCGCGCGTCGTCCTCGGTAACGATGCGGTGCTTCGCAACGGCGGTTTGGCGTACCTTCGACGACGTCGCAAAGCAGTCGCGGTATTCGGCGAGGAGGTTAAGCAGCTGCCGTCGTTCCGGGCCCGGGAGCTTAGGGTCAACGTCGAGCTGCGCTGGCGACGTACTGTCTTGCTGAGGTGGTGAGGTTTCGTCAGTAATCGTGGCGATTTCGGCGGCGTTTCGAAGTTCCTCGACGTGGCCCACGGCTGCACCTTTCGTGAGGTGTTGCGTTTCATTTCGAAAGTTCGTCACGAGGACCACAGTCCGCCCATCCTGAAGTTCAGCTACTCCTCTTGCGACGCCTATTCCCCTTGCCAGGAGCAATTGAAGGTTGCCTTCCAGGACAACTTCGCCGCAGGAAGCTGTATCGGCCACGACGGGTACGACAACACTTGATCGCGGCGGCAGGTTCACGTGGTCGGTGGCGACTCGGACGGCGGCTGATGCTGTTTGGGGTTTCTCTGAAGGCGGAACAGGCTTCCGCAGCGTCAGTCTGTTCTCACCCAGGTCGATGACGGCGCCGTATTCACACAGAAAGTCCATGCCAAGAATGACATCTCTGGAACAGTCTTGTAGAACGACGAACTTTACCGGACACGTCTCGCCGTGAATCTCGACGCGAGCAGTGCATCTGCCGACGGGCGTGATGAGATGTCCTCCAGCGGTTCGTATTTGGGGTCCATCCCACGGCGTCATGACTTTTCGAAGGCGGCGGGAGAGCCTCCCACTCAAGACTGAGTAGTCTGCTCCGGTGTCCACGAGTGCTGATGCGTCGAGACCGTCGATAACAACGTTCAGGTTGTTGGACACCGATGCAGGGTCGTCGTTGTGATGCGTAGTGTCGGGAGAGTGGGAGCGCTCCGTCGTTCTTGGAGGCTCTTTACGTCGGTCGTCTTCGGCAACTCCACCTCCAGGGGTTGCCGCACCTAGTTTCCCCGGCGAGGAGTGAGGGGCGACAGGCTTTCACGTCGGGGTCGGTGCATTGGCGAAGCTGGACGTCGCGGCGACGGCGACCGGAACTCTCGGCGAGACGCAGGCTCGGGGGACTGGGGGCGTCGCAGGTACTCGTCGATCTCAGTGGGGCGTTCACCATGACGGGGGCGCGGGTCGTTCGGGTGGAACCCGCGTAGGCCGAGTCGTCGGTATGGGCATCGGCGGTAGATGTGGTCCGCTTCCCCGCAATGGAAGCACAGTGGGCGTCGGTCGGGCGTTCGCCACACGTCGGTCTTGCGGGGTGCGCGAGGCTCCGGGCAGGCGTACTGGACCTGGTCGTCGCGGCGGCGGTCGTGCTGCGGCGCAGGAGACTGTCGTCGGGGCGGCGCGACATAGGTGCGAGGAGGAGGCGGTGGCCGTCGGGCCACTGCGGCGTAAGTCAACGTGGGCTCCCCGGTGGCTGCCTCGGCGACGGGAGCCTCTGGTTGGGTGGCTCTCTGAACTTCTTCCCGCACAACCTCGGCGATGGATAGCGTCGCTGGTCGGCTTGTGGCTGGCAGCAACCGGCGGATTTCCTCCCGGACAACCTCCCGAATGATTTCGCGGATGTCCGTACCAGGAGAGTTTTCGCCGCTAAGCAGAGCGGTTGCAGGGACGCTTGGCTGCCGCTGGTAGTGGGAAGCGCGCGCTTGGAGGGCGCGCTCGATGTTTGTTGCCTCGGTGACGAAGGCGTCGACGGTTGCCGGCGGGTTGCGGACGAGGCCTCCGAAAATGTCGTCTCTCACCCCGCGCATGAGAATTCGAAGCTTCTTGTCTTCGGTAGCCCGAGGGTCGGCGCGGGCACTCAGGCGCAGAACGTCCTCTACGAAGCCGGTGACGCTCTCGTTGGGGCCCTGAGTTCTGATTCGCAGTAAATCCTCGGCTCTCTCTCGGCGGTGGTGGTTGATGAACGTAGCCTTGAGATTGGTCTTGAAAATTTCCCACGACGTCAAAGAGGGCTCGTGATTCTCGTACCAGTGCTTGGCGGTACCTTCCAGTGAAAAATAGACGTTGTGCAGGCACTGCTCGTCGGTCCAGCAATTGTGGCGGGCAACGCGTTCATACTGGTCAATCCAGTCTTCGACGTCTTCGTATTGCTCGCCGTGGAATGGGGCAGCCGTCCGCGGTAGGACGGGCAGGTAAACGACGGCAGGAGCGGCCGGGGTCTCCGACTGGTTGGCCATCGTCGTCCTCCTTGTTTGCCAGGTCCTGGGTGGCAAGGGTCCTAACTCCGGGGGTAGGCCAAGGTTCCGGCGACTTGATCGGATCTCGGTCTGGTCTTCGTTGGGCTCTTGGGGGCTTGCGTTCGGGCTTGCACTGCGGGAACTCGGAGGGAGCGCTGCACGGGCATGCGACGTTACCCCGCACCTCCACCAAAATGTCACGAATGACAAGTGATGAGGCGGTGAATAACTGAGTAAACTAAACGTTTAATGGGGCGAACTTGTGCCCAAAAATAAAGAAGGAAACAAAAGATAACAGTAGAGCGTCGCGGGCGTCGAAGTCGGCGAAAGAGCAGAGTCGAACGCTGGGGCGAAACTGACTGCGGCTCGCCACGCGGAGCCCCTTTTGTACACGCGTGGGCTTCTCGAACAATCGGCGTAGAAGGTTCGCGCATAGAACATTCTAACCTCGAACATGCAACAGAGTTCTCGAATTTACCAGAACATTACATTAGATGTCAACAAAAAGGCGTCCCCGCGGCCAGGAATCGAACCCTGGCTTTTCGCGTAGGAGGCAGGCGCTATAACCGTTAGGCCACGCGCGCGCTGCCTACTTTGGAATCTGCGCGCGCGGCAATATTCTTTCTTACAGACAGGGAAAGGTATCGCACTCTTGATAGTCCCCGCCTTCAGTTGCTCTTGAATGCATACTGACGACTCCGATACATCGCAGAGGTCTGGGAGTTAGTACATCGGCCCCCGCATGCCCCGTAGCTGAGCATAATACTGCATGCTTTGTCCACTGGTATCTGGGGACGTTCACGAACGGGCGTGGGAAAAACGCCGAGAATCGGCATTGGCTTGGTAGTTCCACGCAGGTCTTTCTTGAGAATCAGAATAATCGCTTCAGCTTGACGCCAAAGCTACGGTCGATAACTGTCTTGGCCAAAACGCTTTCGTCAGGCTTTCGTCTTCGAGGTGACCGCTGCCGACCGCGCGCTGCCGCCAGTGACTCCCGACGCAAAATCATCCTGATGCCGCGAACCTATCGTCGAAATGCGAAACTCGAGAAACTTGGAACGAATCTACTATTGCTAAATGAATGTGAAGGACACGAACGCTTATGGAAACGACAGGAACCAAGCGGCCGTTAAAAATGCAGACAAAAACACATTTCGTGTAGAAAACGTTTTTAGTACACTCGAATAAAAAAATATTCACAGAAACGATTCCGTTATTATACTTTAAAAACTAAGGAAACATGAATAGTCTCATCAAAGCGCGACTAATTAAATGTAGCACACAATTTGGCGTTGGGAAACAAGAGCCAACAGATGCAGACGACACCCTGCGCTTCCGCCCGGAAAGCCGATCACAGCGCCAGTCCTAGCCAGGCGGCTGCAGTGGTTCTGCGCCGCCGCTGCACGACTCCAGCACTCGTCTGAACTCGGACAAAACTAGTTCAGAACTTTCTGGCCGAATCGAACAGACCTAATGATTACGGTAGTGACACCGGCTACCGAAATATAGACTGCAATAGAGTTGGGTCGAAACCGAAACTATATGTACGGTGGAAAAGCGTCGAAAAATACACGAACAGAGAGAAAAACAGCAGGATAGGGCGCACTCTCAACTAAAGTTTATTTGAAAAGTACACACATATATACCCGGCAGGCATACATATCGTCACTCATCTAAGACCAGTCCCCGTTTCAAAACTCATATTTATGGCTAGTCGTATTCCAATCCTTTGCTTCGTTCCAATCCAAAGCCACAAGTAGCTTTCGGATGCTTGTCCGTCCGTGCCACTGTTTCCGTGCAGACAAAGGCATCTCACTACGTGCGTTGGTGAGGTCCTACTTCAGGTAAGTTTCGCCAATTTCATATTCATAACGCATTCCCGAAGTGTATCTACATATGCTGGGCGATCTTCCGAACACCGTGCTCACGTTGCCACCGTAATTCAGATGATATTTAACTTTTTTCGACGCTTGAGCGGTCTCCGCGATTTCGTGTCGCTGGCCCGAAGCGGCGTCGCGTAAACGATTGCTATCACTTGTCGAGGCTGTTCGTTT
>JAZHYW010040031.1:0-30878 GCA_037355805.1 Ixodes ricinus
AGACGCTTTGTTCTGCTAAAGCCGGCCGAGCAAACTGTCACCGATACTCCATCTGCGCAAGCATCAGCAGTGCAGACGAAGGCATGGGCACGAGCGCGTGGCTTTGGAAAGTGCCTCCCCTGCGCGAGTTCTCGTACAAACAAAAGCATTTCGCTAAGCTAGGCTCACGCGCCTGTGCCGCTGTCTCTACTGCAGACGTTTGTAGGATGGAGCAGAGGCCGAGATTGAACGCTTCTATTTCACGCGCTTCAAATGTCGTTTGTCACTGGTGACGTCGCGGTCTCCTGATTAGTCGACGCTGTGTCGTACCTTTAGTTTACGCTCTAACCGCGGGGGAGTTTTCGGCGCTGGTGGCGGCACCTTTGCTCCGCGCATTGTCCAAGCTCTCCTATTCACGGCTCTGCGAGGGTTGTGCTTGCGGCGCCATCTCCTGATAGGTGCAGCCGAGCAGGCAACGGCGCCATCTGCTTTCGACTGAGTGCGTCGTCCGCTCACTGCGTCTATCGGGAGATGGCGCCACAAGCACAACCCTCATTTAGGAAGGCTCAAGTGAGGGTGGGTGCAACTGCTAGATCGGGGATCACGGGATATGGACGCCATTTGATTGATACATTTTGCTGGGCGTCTACGGGGAAAAGGGTCGTTTTATTTCTAGCTGCAGGAAATATTCATTTCCTGAGTTGTTTCTAACTATAAATGATTTTATTTCTACTAGCCACTAGTGATGGACCGAATCTGCCGAACTTCAGATTCGGCAAAATTCGACAAATGCCGAACTTTTGAAGGAAAATTCAGCAAAGATTCGGCGAAAATTCGGCGAATGTCTGCGCACGCGTGAGAACGCGACGGGGCCATGGATTGCAAATGGACGCCGTGCAGTCGTGCGGTTACCATCGTGCAGTGTAGTACAACTAGCGGTTACGGCGATGTGTGGTGTAGGCAACACGGTAACTGTGCGTTTGTGAGCGAGTGTGGTTGTCTTCAATATTTTCTGCCTCAAGAATAGAAGATCGAACAGTAATTTACGCAGTCCACTGTGCAAGTGCTAAATGATGCGGTGCATTCTGGATATATACACTGGATAACGTCATTTTCATGTGGCCTTTCCAGTGATGAAACGAGGTTGTTGAAACATTGGCCGACAATTACTTTAAAGCACTCCTCGGAGTTATAACAATTTTGTTTTCGGCTCCAGAAGTAGTGTGTACCAAAACAAAATAATATTGCTTTTTCAATTAGTGTTATTTCGCGATTTTCATGTATCTGCATAAAATTAAACAGAACTGAAATGCTTCGACGTCTCACATCCGACATTCCTAACTCTCCCCATCTTCCTAAACGTCCGTGTATGTCCTAACACCAGAAACCCGCATTTTAAAGGTTAAAAACGAGAGTTTGCGAGCATGGGACGCACATTTTTATGCAAAGCTGACGCCAAGTTACTCAAATCGAAAAACATGCATATTTACAATAATATCAAATACGATAATATTGTTATCTCTTCTGCTGAAGGCTCAGCAACCGTTGCATCGTTTTCGCACACGAAACGGTGATTACCCGAGAAAGCAAGAACGTAGTATTATTGCCTTCATTTTAACAATGTACACACACATGCAGGCTTGCGATGATTCCTCAAAACTGAAACTCTCGCTTCTACCCAACCTCGTTGTCACGCCACTTCTGCAAGCAGTCACTAAAATTGCCAGTAAACACACAAAAACGACACCGATACAATTACCATGTAGAATATCACCTTATTTAGTAATATCTGTGTCAATAAGCATTACATGTTGCATTTAAGTTAAGAAAAAAAAGACATAAAACCTTTTTTCGCCAGAAAAATCTCAATATCAATGTTAAGTCAGGTAACAATGTATTTTTGCCGAATCTTTGCCGAATCTTTAGAAAAGTTCGGCAAAAGTTCAGCTTAGCCGAATCCAAGATTCGGCGCCGAACTTTCGATTCGGCAAAAGTTCGGCCCATCACTAATAGCCACCAGTTTTGTTCCGATAGGTTAAGTATTATGGCATTAAATAAAGACGTTTTCTCAACTCAACTCCAACACGAAAAAAGGTAAATTCCGCCATCTTGGACGTTCCTGCTTGCCTGGCAACCCTGCTTTCTCCTCTCGACGTTTGCAATTCCCGGAGCGAGAACGAAGCGAGAAAGGCTGCGCCAAGGCGTTCGTTGCTTGCAATGGGAGGCGAGAGGAGGAAAGGCGCATGGAGCAACAGTGTTGCAACAGTGCGGGCGTCTACTCTCGTGCAGGCAACATTGGCGCATATCCTTTCCCGAATCCTCTCCCTCAGGCGCCGCCATTACATTGTAGACGCTGTCCAGGTTATGAGTTGCGCCAAACCTAACTAGAGACCTCCCTACCCTCGTTAAGTCGGCCACCTGCATTGTCGCCCTCAGTCTACCGCGGCAAGGAAGTTGGTCCCATTTTTCTCAGGAAGGAAGATGCGCCTTGATATTTCTCAAGGTAAAGCGCTTCAGTAAAATACACCCTTGATGAAATTGGAGATTGTTGCGTGTAGCCGCTGAGTTTTCCGGCTGATTTTAAGGAAAGCCAGTGATAACATTCTATATGCAGTGTCCCCCCCCCTTTCCCCCACAAAAGTTTTTGCATTTTCTTTTTTTTCCACAATTTAGGAGAAAAGTATGTATCGCCGACCGTTTAGTTTCCGCTTAAATGTAGCGGTGGTGGTTCGGACCAGATGCCAGAGTTTCAGAGCTTGCCGTTATCTGGTTCACGAGTTACGAGGCAATTTTCAAAATTGTTAATGGGAAAATGGCGGCCGATGAAGTCCAGGAATACATAAAGCTGAATGGCATCAGCTGCCGAAAACAGGACCCATTTTTCCATTCAAAGTGTAAAAGGAATCACGTAACTTATGAATAAAATAATGGTAAGTAATGAAACTTAAACATCTGGCCCTGACAGCTATAGCGACACACTAGGGAGGATACTGAGCGTTCGGCAATTAAACAATATATATATTTTAAAATTAAACAATTTGTATATTTTTTTTTTTTGGGGGGGGGGGGGAGGACAGGTTGCACTATTGTCACTGGCAGGATGAAAATACCTGGGCGTCTCTTTCGGCTAGCTAGCATCCAGCACGCACTTGTTGCTTTTCACCGTGCTTTGGATGCCCGTGCACGCTCAGAGGTTACGGTACGTTATCGAAAGTTTGGAAGCTCGCGCTGGAGGTTAGACAACTGAAACTCCTTCTTGCCGTTCTAATCCCCTCAGTGATTATACTTAACAGGCTTGCGGAAGTAACTACTTTATTTTGTCTGAGGCACGCTCTCTTCCCAATCCAGCGACTCCGTCCTGTACCGCGGCACGAGATCCACGTGCTCTCTCAACTCCGCGGCGTCGTCGTCCCTGTCCGAAGGCTCGTGGACGCTTCGGGAACGCTTCCGGGGTCTGCGCCGCGGCACCGAGTCGGCCCTGCTCAGGGCCTTCAGCACGGAGAGCATCTACAGGCCGCAGAAGAGCGAGATCTCGGCGGCGGTGGCGACGGAGCAGGAAGGGCAGAACGGAGAAGAGCCGACGCCGCGACCGAGGTCCACTTCTCGGGTGTCTGGGCTCAGGAGCGGATGAGCTTTCGTCGCAAGAAGAGGCACCTCACGTCCCAGGGACCCGCTGTTCAAGTCAGTGCAGACAGGTAGGTCCTACAGCGACTGCGGCGCCAGTGGTGTTAGCGCTAAGATCTGGCCGTCACGTAGTTTCTACAATAGACTGCTTATAATAAATCTAGAGGAAAATGTCCGCCATGTTTTGCGTCTATTTTCGGTCTCCTCAGAACTGTGGGACATAAAGACAGGCATCGGTCGGTGGTCAGAGGAGACCCAGATCGCTAGCGAGAATTTATTTAAGCATAAGGAAGCTGCTAAATATCGTTCGCAGCTCCTACATTGTCTTTTCGAGCTTGAGTTTACAAACGAACCAACAAGCATCGTACGCTGCGTCAATAAAAACGAGGCTTATAAGAGCACCAGCGCATTCAACTCGCCAATAAGGATGTCGCGAGCGGTCCTGCCGAAGTTCAAGTTGGACCAGGTTCTACTGTTTCGAAACGATTAACACGAAGTTGGACAAAAAATATGACAAAATTTTGACTTTTGCGCGCATGCGCATAAATTAAAAGAAAAAATGATTCCTACGCCACTTGGCGGATGAAAAGCGCGCAATCCAATAATTGTAGGGTATATTATTTGGTTTTACATTTCGTTTGAGCACAATTATAACTTAGATAACAAAAAGCATTTAACGAAAAGCGTACTGATCTCACGTTTATGCCCCCAATTTCAATGGCAATAGTTTTTATTTCTTTTTTGGGAATTAAAAAGAAATGGAGGAATCCAAGACTGAACGTTGCTGTTTTTGCGGTTTCCACAAGCCTGACAAGCTTTTGCCGAGAGAGCTAGTAAAACATAAAGAAAACTATATAAAAGAACGATTATTTACATTATTAAGATTAGGTACAATAATCATACCTAAAAGAAAAGAAAACTTAAGTTTAATGCCACTGAAAAAACACAAAGTGTAAATCAGGCTTTCTATAGTAATACGATGTTGCTTTGGTTGAGGTTTGTTTTACCAGTGTGGTTTATATTCGTATTTAGAGCGTTTCCGGCTTGAGCGGTGTCGGCGTCGGCGTCGGCGCCGGCGTCGGCGTCGCCGTCGGTATGGTGTACTAGACCGTCGGCGTCGGCGTAACCGTGCGGTGCATTATGGGTAAATTTCCCCGCTAAATTTAGCGAAAAAATTTCTCCGCAACGGAAAAATTTCCCCGCTAAATCTAGCGGAAAAATTTCCCCGCTCAATCTAGCAAAAAATTTCCCCCTAAATGCGAGGCGAGCAGGAGAGGAGGAGGGGCATAGCCTCCTCTCCGTACCTTCCCCTCCTTCTCCTCAAGAGCTGCACTCTAATTCGGCGTTACAGTGAGTTGTAAAAGGCTTTCACTTTTTATCAAGTTTGTTAGAGTATAGACACGTCAAAGTGTATTTGAAATATCTTAAACCGTAATTGGTATGCGGATTTGAAGCCCTCCTCGTCTCACTATAACGAGTGACATATAATTCTATGAAAAATTAAAAACGCAGGAGAGCATGGTGAAAAACCCGAAGCTAGACTTGCGTTCTTCTCAGTTTTTATTTCTTTACCTCTCATAATACTAACTCTATTTCGTCAATAATAACAATGCCCCCAAAAAATGCTTGAGGCCTCGGAACCATTCCGTAAAGCGAGATTCCTTGAGAATTCCCACAGCGTACCTTAATCATTGGATGCTCATCAGTTCCTATCTCTGTTTGCCTTTCATGTCTCCGAAGTGACACCGATCCACTGTGGGCGGGCGGGCAACCGACGCACGTATGCGGACAGCTCCTTCAGGGAAACGCGGACGGGTCCCACGTGGTCGAGTTGAGTCGGCCTCAGGGACAGTCCTTCGGGTTCTTTCTCGCCCGCGGTCGCATCCGAGACCACCAAGGAGTCTTCGTGTCCCGCATGCACGACGGCCACACGGAACAGGTATGGCATTTGGGCAGTTCTCTTTTTAGTACTCTAGCTAATTAGATGCGGAGGAAGAAGAATTTGTGAAATGAGAACTTGTGCGCATGCGAGCTGCTCGGTCTTACTAAAGAAGAACTTCGAGGCAAGAAAAAAACACGAAAAGAGAACAGACACAACAAAGTCTCAAAACACAGCTTCCAAGGTATTCCCAGTTTTATTTAGCGTTTATTGTTCTTTGTATTGGGACTTCTTGTGGGTTTTAATTTTTAATGCGAAATCATTAAGTGTCCCATGGAGCGAGCCGACGTCATCAGCTTTGAAGCCTCGCCAAACGGCACCTTAAATCCTTTCTCCAAGTGAAGCCAGCTCCCATCTATGAAAGCACATGAAAAGAACACGTTCTCCCTCTCAGCCAAGCACGCGACAATATTTTCGGATACTTTTGACCAGCATCTGCAGCGACTTTCACAGTTGCTTTCTTGCCTCGCTAACGCCGGCTTATAACAAAACACAAGAAAGTACCCATTTGCAGTAAAAACTATTAAGATATTTGGTTACCTTAATTCTAAGGACGGGATACGTGCCGACTCAGACAAGGTCAAATCCGTGTCAGAATTTGTACGTCCTAAAAGGCCGAGAAAATTGCACAGCTTTATAGGACTCTCGTACTTCAGTATGGTTCATTCGTGGGTTTACTATACTCTGTTTCACCTCATGATGTACCGCAGGAAAGGCTACAAGCGCCAGCTCCTTGCTCTGGGGCTCATCTCGGCAGCACAAGCTCTCGTGACTTAAGAGCGGCTGCCAACGCTATGAGCTCGCGCTTCTAGCCTTCGCTGCGGTACAACATAGGTGAAACGAAGTATAGCGTTGCCATTCCACATAATATTCTTCTGAAAAGTAAAACCACATTTCCGGGACACTCGCCTGTGAAGACGCTTTGACGTGCCTGAAGAGAGCTCTTACGTCTGGCCCGGTTGTCGAACATTTCAACAAGGATGTCGGAACCACACTGCACACGGATGCTAGTGACACCGGCATTGGAGCAGTTCTCTTAAGCGAGGGACATGTGGTCTTGAGCACGCCATCGTTGCTTCAAGTAGCTCCCTAAGTAAAGCTAAAGCAATTTATACCGTCACGGGAAAAGAGAGTGTCGCTGTCGTTTGGGCTATTGGCAAGTGTTGCCCCCACCTCTACGGCCGACATGTTAATCTAGTCATTGATCATAACAGGTTAGGCTGGCTCGCCACCGTTAAAAGCCTATCTAGTCGACTTGGTCGGTGGAACCTGCGTCTCCAGGAATATGACTTTTTCGTGACAAAGAAATCCATTCGCACGCCCAGCGATGCAGAAACCCTATCTCGCTGCTCCCTTCCACAAACTTGTTTCGACTTTCTCGACATTGAGTAAGATGCATCCGCGGATTTCACCCCTGACATTATGATGATTCTGTCAGACAACCACACAGTCAGTCGGGAGTGACCAAGAATCCTTAGTTTATAAGTGCTATGAATATATACAGGTGAAACAGATCACATGACTTCTGATAACAAAGAAAAAAGAGTAGCTGGACGCGTTATCACGATGACATGACATCTCCTCCTTTTACAGAAAGAGACAAAACTTATAAGCATCGCATCGCTAAGGAGTTAGTCATTAATATTCAATCGTTTCGGGGCCTTTATAACACGGCCTGATCGCGTTGTTGAAGCAGTCGGATTATCGTTCACGCAGGCTTGCTTGGTGGCATGATGACCTGGGGCTTGCTTACGTCGGCTTTGGTCGTGTCTGCGGGTTTGCCGGGTTGTGGAGGCTCTGGTGCTGGACAAGAATCACCGTCTTCGTCCGGCAGTAGTAATAGCGGACGAACGGTTCCTGCGGCAGAGCTTCATCCTGGTCTTAACCCAGAAGGACCTTGGTGCGTCTGAGGGGCGAAGGACAGTATTCGCAGAACCTTTGTCTCTCAGCCACACCTGGTTGCCTGCAGAAAGACTTGGCAGAGGTTTAGCATCACGACGCTTGTGAAAGTACATTTTCTGCTTCTGCCTATACTTTTCGTCCCTCTTCTTCGAAGAAGAGTTTACCACGCGCGGCTTGAGCAAAGATGGAGCGCAAAGCACTCTTGAGCGCAATCGTCGGCTGATAAGAAGCTATGCGGGACTAAAGCCTGTAGGGCCCGGGGTATTCCTGTAGCTTAGCAGAGCAAGATAAGGGTCTTCTGCTTTCTTCAAGAGGAGCTTGAGAGTCCTTACCAGTCGTTTAGCTTCACCGTTTGCTTGCGGGTGCTGAGGGCTGGATGTCACGTGCGTGAACCCGTATGTCCTTGCGAAGTCTTGGAAAGAGGTCGGGGAAAACTGTGGGCCGTTATCCGAAACCACGGTCCTCGGGATTGCATGCCATGCGAAGATGTTTTTCAAGCGTTGTATGACCGCCACAAATGAGGTGCCTCGGTCCATCAGGGCCAGCTCTGGGTACCTGGAGTGATAATCGACAACAGCAAGGTACATCGCTCCCTTTAGTTCAAACAGGTCAACACCGAGTTTCTCCCATGGAAGTTTTACTGTATCGCATGGGATCATCGGTACTGAAAATGGTGCGCGTTCAGTAGCACACTCTTGACAATCGGACACGACTCTAGCTATGTCTTTGCTGAATCTCGGCAACCAGACCGATTCTTTGACTTTTTCCCTGCAGCGAACTATGCCTTGGTGGCCTTCATAAAGCATTTGGAGCATCCATTTCCGAATGATTCTTGGGATGATAAGTCTGGTGTCATTTACCAGAAAGTCGTGGCAAACCGTAATGCTGCCTTGTTGTGCCCAGTATTACTTGAGTAGCTGTGGTAATCTGTGTCTGTCTTGCCATCCTTGTCGGCAGGCTTCAAGTAGCGATGAACACTCTTGATCGTTCCTCTGCTCCAAGCGTATACGGTCTATAGTAGGTTACAAGTCAAGAAGGTAGCGGCAAATGCCCCTCAAAGGGAATCATATATCCCTCCGCCACCTCCGCATCAATTAGCGTCCCATCGTTTCCGTGACGTTGCGGCCAACGCGCGAGGATGGTCTTGCCTTTCTGTACATATTTGCTTTATCTTTCGACTTTGACTTAGCATTGTGGAAGTCACGAGAGGGAGATTAGAGTCATCCCCCTCCGATGGAAACAAAGACGACTTTCGGGGATTAGCTTCCCCCTCCGATTGATACAAAGCTAGGCTGCTATCAGGGGCTCGGTTCCCTCTCCGATGAACACAGAGGTCGCTTTCTTTAAAAGTGGGGGTCGGAGACAAGTTGGCACCACTTTGTGGCCATTATCTGTTCATTGAAGCGGAGCAAGGAGCGTTTCCAGTGAACTCTTCTTTCGACTGCGGAGGGATTTGAGACCGGCTCACCACGCTTGTGGGAGGAGCTTCTCCTACCTTCTTGACTTGTAACGGACTATAGAAGACTATCCGATGCTGGCAGTCCCCGGATGAGGGCGTCGACATGCGCCGAGATGTCTTCCTCTGAGAGCATCCACTTTGATGGTGCCGAATTGCTGCCTCTTGTTCTTGACACTGTATCTGCCATGGCAATGGTTTTGCCTGGGACGTGCGTGGAGGCAGTGGCATCACGAGATGGGGTGGCGGGGGGGGGGGGGGGTTGGACCGCCCCGGGTGCAGCCAGCGCTCCGGGGAGTGTCGCGGCGGGCCACGAGAAGGGGGCGGGGGGTGTCGCGGCGGGCGGCGGGCGGGGGAGGGGGGAGAGATTGGAGGCGGGCAACGGACCGAGGGGGGGGGGGGGGGAGTGTCGCCGAGGGGCCACCACAGCGGGTGCCGCTGGCCCAAGTGACGCCACTGCGTGATGGTGTAGGAGTACCTCATAGGCGCATTCGAAACCTCTGAATTCTTGGGGGTAGGGAGTCGAGTGGGTCGCGACCGTGCAACGGAAGGAGAGGTTTGTGATCTATCTCGAACAAGAAAGTGATACCTCTCAGTAACTAATCGAAACGTTCTGCTGCCCATGTCAGAGCAAGGGCCTCCTTCTCTATCTGGGAGTACCGCTTTTCCGCCTTTGTCAGTGACCTGAAGGCGTACGCCACAGAGGCGTCGCTCCCCCAATGGCTGGTTTTTGTGCAGTATGGTGCCGAGGGCCGTACGATGAAGCGTCTGCAGAGAGGATCGTCGAATATGTTGGGTTGTAGCGTGCAAGGCACGTTTCCGAGCTTAAGGCGTCTTTGATTTTGGCGAACGCCCGTACTTGTTGGGGACCCCACGACCAGTCATTGTCTGTGCATAAAAGGCTGCGAAGATGCGCTGACATAGATGCGGCATCAGGAAGAAACCTTGCAAGCTGGTTTACCATGCCCAGAAGGGACCGAACTTCAGCGACGTTTTGCGGATGGGAAACTTCTTTGATGGCCCGAACATTTTCGGGGTCGGGACGTACTCCGCTGGCGTCGAAAATCATGCCAAAAATGATATTTTCTCAACAGAGATGCAGTGTTTCTTTTTGTTTAGTTTCACGTCCTTTTGTTGTAGCCTTTCGAGCACCTTGGGCAGACAACTGTCGTATTCAATTTTGTTCGCTCTGTACACCAAGATGTCATCCATGTAGTTCAGGACGCCTTCTAAGCATTCCAAGACTTGCGTGAACTTCCAATGGAAACTTTTGTGACTGAAGTCACGCCGAAGGGTAGCCTGAGGTAGCAATACCTCCCAAGCGGTGTTATAAAGTGGTGAGCTCTTGACATGCCTGCGAAAGGTGGATCTGGTAGAATCCAGAACTTGTGTTCAGCTTTGAAACGACGCGGGCTTTTTGGAAGACGCCCATGATCTCCTCCACAGTTGGAAGCTGGTGGCGCTCTCGTCGTACAGCCTGTTTAGTAGGTCAGGCCGACGAAGACTGGCGGCACTGAAGGAACTTCTGCACCGGCACGATTGGGGCGCACCGCTCTGTTGGGTCTTGGACGCTCGGATCATTCCTTTTAAGCTCTAACTTGTCTATGCTTCGTTTCGGCTTGGGTCGGACGCAGGCGATGCTGCAGCGCGACCGGGCTTCATAACGTCCTGCACCTGGCACGCGCGCTCGTGCGGTATAGGCACTGTTCAGGGCCACACGCTCGTGCTTGCAGCATCGGCTGCGTCTGGACCCAAGCTGAAACGAAGTATAGCTCGCTTCTTTGCCGCTTCCTTCATTGGTATGGGAATCCGGCGGGAGTAGACAGGAGAGGGAAAACGCCTTCAGAGGCGCGCGACACTAGAGCGCCGACGTTAAAGCGCGCGACACAAGGGCGCTGCGACAGTAGCGCGCTGAGACTAGGGTGCACGTCACGAGCGCACGACCAGTTAGCGCGCGACACGAAGAGCGCACCCCATTTGAGCGAACACCGCAAAATGTGTGATTACCCGCAGCTCCACAGACAGAGACAAAATCGTGCGATTTATCGCATTGAAGCATTGGTGATATTTGATCGATTGAATATGCCTTTAATAAAAAATAAGAATAAAATGGGTACGAATTTTTCTAACCAATGGTTTACTGACATCGGAGAGAAAAGGGGGGCAGGGAGTGGGCTGGGTATATAACCACCAGGAATGTTTGCAGTTGAGTGGGGCAGCGAGTCTTGATTTCTTCACAGTGCTGCGGTGCGCCTCTCGGATATACTATAAATAGTTTACTGTTTGCTATATTTGTTCTATTTTTGACAGGCATTCAGACTCCGATATATTTGGTGGCCATTTTGACGTTCCTCGCATAAGTTTAAATGGTATTCTGAGCGTCCATGTCCATAATGCAGAAAGCTCACCGCTAAAAAAGCATCAGTAAAAAACTCATCGAAGGAAAGCACAGCGCAATTTTATCGGATGCAGATCTTTCCAGTCCTTTGACGGATACAGGAAAACCTCCCCTGCAAATCTATGATAAACAAGATTAAAGAACTAATAAAGCTAGGTCAGCTGCATTTTTTTTTTCTGCGAAAATGCACGCTACAAATATTCTTTTTTTTTCGTTTGATGTCAGCTGTTTGTAACACTTCTTTGTTTGTCACATGCCAAAAATTTGGTAGACTCATTTCGCACTGTCATTGCTGAATTCCGCGGCACAAATCCCTGCCAATTTCACATAAAACACGCAATGCCCGAGCAAGTGGTCGGTCCGGTCGGTCCACTGGCGCTGGACTGGTTGTGCGCTCTCTTGACGGGCGCTCTAAGGACACGCGAGCTAACGTCGCAGCGCTCTTGAGTCGCGCGCGCTAACGTCGCGGCGCCCTGGTGTCGCGCGCTATAACGTCGTGGCGCTCTACTGTCGGCGCTCTACTGTCGGCGCTCTAATGTCTGCGCTCTTGTGTCGTGTGCTCTATAGTGTTCTACAGCCAGTAGACACGGCATACGGAACGGCATCCGGTACCAAGCGTATCGTGTGTTCTCCAGGCAGGGGTCCTATATGCCTTTGAACAGTTTCTGAAACTTAGATTCGATGTCTTTGATACTTTGCATTTCCTCCAGAAAGTGAACAATTCCCAAGGCCTTGACCATGGGGAACCCAAGAAGGGGTGAGCACAAAATTTGAACGACGTGTACAGTTTGTCGCGAGTGCCTATCTTTCCACGTAATGTTTGCTTGAAACTTTCCGATAGGGCAAATTCTTGCGCCCCTCAGTCCTCGAAGATTTTCTGCTTTGTCAAGAGAGCACGGGACGCCTGAAAAGCATTCGCGAACGACCGTCACTTCTGCTCCTGTGTCAGCTTTCATTCAAAGTTCTTGTCCATTTATTCGCACTGTCACGAAGTGCGCAAATAACGTGTTTGGCGATCGCTCGAGGGTACCCGAGAAATCCTCCTTATCAGGTGCGGCGATACAGTCGAGTTTCCTGCCGTCGTTCTTTTTAATGCGACACGCGTCGTGGCTTTTAATGCGGCACGCTTTTTGAAGTGGCCCAACTTTTGACAAAAACGGCAGTTTTGTCTTTGGGCGGGACAACTTCTCGTGGGATGTAGCGGACCAGCACAAAAACTGCAAAACTTCTTGCCGTCGACGGGCTTTCGAGTAGCGGAACTGTCACTCTCTCCGACTTCTGACATCATGTCCGACAACCAGACAGTCCGTCGGCAGTGACCACAAATCCCCCGTTTATTGGTGCAAATATGAAACAGATCACATGACTTGTGATAACAGAAAGGAAAGAGTAGCTCGGCGTGTTATCACGATAACATAACAGATTCAATCTGAGCAGCGTAGATAATCATGAAATTCAAAAACTTATTGATCGATTGAAGGAAACATCAGAACACCCCAACAGCCGACTGAGAAGCACAAAACTGCCCCCTTTCAACCCGGGTACCTTGCTGGTCTCGTTGCATTCACGCCAACCCGGCCGCTGTGAAGAATTTCTTCCACACTACACTGGCACCTACGGAGTACTCGCCAGACATCCGTGGTTCAGTACCTCGTCGAGCCCACGCAGGTTCCTTCGGATCGCAGACGTCGTTCCCGCAAAGCTGTACATGCTGGCCGCCTCAAACCATTCAACCCTCGGTAAATAAGAACATCGTCGGAATGTGTGGCCAGGAGGCCACACTGCAACCACCGGTGGAAGGAATCAGTGACGGCTCTGAAGGACAACACCCATTTCATCTTTATAATCATCATCATCACTATCGTTCTCAATTATATTATAACCACTTGTTACCTGTTAAAGAGTTCACGTCTGTTCTTGGATTTTACATTGAGCAGTCACTCAATAAATCTATCCTTCGATCTGCCCGTCTCGTCCTCACACTATTGATTTGGGAGTGTTTTAACCTTCTTTGTAAAACGTTTGTTAACTTGGCAAATTATGTTAAATGCTACTCGAGTATAAGTTGACCATTACGCAGAAAGAGATGCATCCCTAAAACGTTGCGTGGATAATGACGATTACTTATTTTTACTCGTTTTGAATGTCATGCTAAGTATCGTTTTTCCTTGTGTGCCGAATTCACGAAATCGACTGTCGATAACTTTGGAAGGACTTCGCGCGTGTACTTTGGGTGAAGTCGAGACGTTCGATCCTCTCGCTTTCCGCACCGTTTCTGCCACGCAGCAAAGACTACACGCGTTTGCGCTTCCGTCTTGTAAGCTTTGCCGCTGCACAAGCTGCTGGATCATCGGAGGCGCTTCGACCGCCTCATATCAGAGCGGGGTGTTACACTCTAAGAAAAAACCTAGTCGTAAATAACTCTTAGGGATTCTTCGGCTTGTTTATAATTTGCACCCTTAAAAAAGTTATTTTAAGCACTCCCTCGAAGGATTCTGCGTGAAATAGCTATAAGCAGTTCGTTTAAACTCCTTTTTCGATACAAAAGACTTCGTCGTCGCCCAGTGGCATTTTTAGTGCGAGGCGGGGAGGGGGTGACCGTACTCGAGGCGAAACCGTTCTCCGCGAGCTAAAGAGTACATGCAGCGAAAAAAAGAATTCAAGAACGGATTTTTTTTAGAATGTTTGGTGTTAAAAATTGGTGCGTTTAGCATTCTATCCCGGCCATACATCAAGTAGTCCCAAAGTGGGAACAAATGACGTCACAGAAGCCGGAGTGTCATTCACGTCGGATGTTGCAATCCTAGCAATTGGTGCAAGTCCCGGTGAAATGTACAAGCGAACGCTGCATCGCTGTCGTCGCAACTTGCCAGCTACTGACTGATGAAGCTTCCATTGACTGTCAGGATGAAGAGCGACCTGCGGCCGAACAGGCCTCGTTGATGCACCACCGCTGCTGGGACACCGCCAGGATTGCGACCGGACGACAGCATGAGCTCTTCTATGACGACGTTAGGCGAAAATCGAGGGACCAGTTTTGTGGACGGGGGCAAGCATAGCCTCCTATATAATAACAAAGCCTGGCAGATCGCCACGAGAAGAGGGTGCCTAAATAGAAAAGGTGGAGCGGCAGACAACGGATGAGAGGCGAGACCCGTGACTGGCGCCCCGCTACGGCGAGACGCCGAAACACACTTCTCCCGAGCGAACAAGTGTGTTGCGGGTCCTCGCTGCTGCAAAAGCTCTGCGCTGACGTCCAGGTTCCCCGAGAAATGGCTCTGTGATGCTCCGTGCTACCAAATCCTTGCGCTCCAAATCTGCGACCGGGCTCTCTATGGCTCCGGCGTCGAACTGCCAGACTTTGTGAGTATAGAGAAGGATATGGGTGAACACCCAGAGTCGAAGACGCGTTCCAGGCACCATAGTGGTGCCTCCGGTTATAGTAATTGACAGGGTGAGAACGGCAGGGCGTCTCTTTAGAATACCCGGCCTCCAGAATTCGCTCATTGCCCTCCACGGTGCTTTGGCTGCCCGTGCTTGCTCACGAGAACGCCGAAGCGCTATCGAATGAAAGAAGCTCGCGCTGGAGGTGGGTCAACTGAACGACCTTACTGCCGTTCTAGTCCTGTCGGTGCCTATGGAGGGGCAATGTACCGTCCCATAAGCAAAGACCCTGCGGGAACCTTTCTTTTCGAACTCTTTGCGGGGTTTAGTGAGCACCCAACCTACGCCGCCAAATAGGGGCTTCCCAAAAGTAAGCGCCTCTGGTGCCAAACGCGCGAACTACACAAAATCCGCCATTACTACGGCGTCGGTTTTTCGTACCGTTCGGCTAGTGCTTAATCGGTGCGATGCCGACTCACTGCTGCGTCCCCTATGCAGCCAAAGAGGACCGAAAGATGAACAAGAAAACAAGGTAAGTCACTGTTGTGAAGTTGCATGCCAACAATGCTGTGAATAATATAAATTGGGTGAGGCAGATCCGCGCGGAAGAGGCAGCCTTCATCCGTGCGCACGGGGGGACGAGCTTCACTAGGACTAGGACGCTAATGGCCCAACAAATCAAAATCAATCTTCCTATGTTGCACGTTTAGTTGCGCTGCTCGGTCTATACTCCGTTTCACCTTATGTTGTACCGCAGCGAAGGCTAGAAGCGCGAGCTCATAGCGTTGGCAGCTGCCCTTGGTGCACGAGAGCTTGTGCCGCGGAGATGTGCCCTAGAGCAAGGAGCTCGCGCTTGTAGCCTTTACTGCGGTACAACACAAGGTGAAACAGAGTATAGTCTGTGTCAACACTTTCGACAGCATTGGACGCGTGTGCGGCGCTTCGTAGTTGCAAGTATTCGTAACGAAAAGATAATCGTGACAGGATAACTCGCGTGTACGGAACATCGTTTCGAAATATGTTTGAACTGGCCGAGTGATCTTGCGTAAGGCAAACATAACTGTGCGTATTCGAAGAACTTCGGCGAGCACCCAGAGTTGATTTGCGACAACGTTTTGTGGTGCGAAGTTCGATCGAAGGCATGAACATGAGCGTCGTTTTCACAAAATACGTTGTCCGCACAAGCACTCACGCTAGGACTGCTCGCGCCCGTGCTTGTTACGCCACACCCCTGAATTTATTGTTGGTATGCTTCACGGTGCATAAGCAGTGTGAAGCATGCTTCAGGATCCTCACCTAAAGGTAGAAACTAAAATGATCTGCTCTACCCGGGGACAGCATTCTTTGGCAAGGTGCACATTCATAGTTTTAAACACTGCTTGAAGACTAGAAGAGACTCCTAGCATAAAGCCCCCTCGGTCACAACTATATGACACTGCATGCCACAGTTACACACAACTCATGTGTGTGTGCCATTATATAACACTAGAGCAATTCAAACATACGCACAGGCAGGATGGGAAACATGACTTTATTAAGCACTTTCAGCAGCTTGCTTTTTGTGACAAGTAGAACAGTGATACAAAATAATGTCTCACATTATTTCACTTGCAGGTTTCCTACTTCGGCTTTCCAAAGGATAAGGAGCTGTTCAAGAGGTGGATTATTGCAGTAAGGAGAGATGAGGGAAAGCATTTTAAGGTGACCCAGTCGACAAAAGTGTGTTCTAAACACTTCAGGGACGACGACTTCTTTCCAGGCTACGTGAATGGCAGGAAATTCTTAAAGGAAGGGATTGTGCCCAGCACATTCAGATTCTCAGCTCAGAAAGTGCCGAGAAGAAAACTTCAGAGGCACAACGCTCAACCAGTGAACCGCAGCCCCGTCGACATGACAGCTGCTCTCGCAGACGACGAGAACGACATCACAACAGCTTCTGAAAGCCAGCCCCCACCAGATCCAGAGGTATCCGTGCTGGTAGCCACACTTCAAGGGCAAGTTGCCAAACAAGCTGCGCATGTGAGCAAGCTCACGTCTGACCTTCAGGAGGTTCAAAAAGAGCTTGCCGAAGCCAAAAATGAAATCCTAAAGTTGACAAGGCACATTGAACTTCTAGAAGAATCGAACAAGAAAATGGAAGACAAACTGAGCCGGAAGTTTTCTATAGAATGTTTCAAGGACAGCCCTAAGGATGTGCAGTTCTATACAGGACTGCCAAACTACGACGCCTACCTTGACCTACTACGGTATGTGAATCCTGGAATCAATGGGGAAAACATCAAAGTGTGGTCAACCTCCTACTCTCTGGGTAGTAAACTAGGGCGGCCACGAAGCTTGCACCCTCACGACGAACTGTTCCTAATATTGGTTCGCCTTAGGCTTGGCCTCCTCGAGAAGGACTTGGCGTTCAGATTTGGGATTTCGACCTCTACAGTATCACGACTCTGCATCACATGGATTAGTTATCTCTATCAGCACCTGTCACGACTTCCCCTGTGGGCGACACGGCAGGAAGTGGACGAGGATATGCCACCTGCTTTTACAGAGCAGTACCGAACAACAAGGGTGATCCTCGATGCAACGGAGGTCAAGTGCCAAGTGCCCACCAGCCTTGTACTTCAGTCTGCAAGTTTTTCGACATACAAGTCGTCAAACACCTTTAAGGGACTTGTCGGGATATCGCCAGATGGAACTGTGACATTCGTGTCGCAGCTCTTTTTGGGGTCAATGTCAGACAAAGAATGCGTACGGCAGAGCGGATTCCTGGCACTCCCCTTCGATGAGAATGACTCGGTAATGGCCGATAAAGGATTTCTCATTTCTGAGCTCCTGGAGGAGATCGATGTAAGGCTCAATATCCCCCGTTCCTTGGCCAGGGGACATTCACAGAGAGCCAAGTTAAGGAAACTGAGAAGATTGCATCACTGCGGATACACGTTGAAAGGAGAATACAGCGAATCAAGAGCTTCCATATTTTTGATCGAGCCATCCCTCTCTCACTCGGCCCAGTAGCAAGTGAGATATGGACCATCTGTACAATTCTGACGAACTTTCAGAGCCCCCTGTTACGCCAGCATGAAGATGGAAGCAGGGACGTAGATTAGCTGCGTTTCTTTTGCATCACTTGTACATATGTGTTTAAGGACATTGGCAGTTCTGCCACATCATAAAGCTTTCCTTCAACTTGTTTGTACATGGTTTACATACAACTTGTATCAACTCTGGAACACAGCACAGCAGAGTGAATACAAGAATGTAGCTTTTCACATTTTAGTCATTAAGCCTAGTGTCGAGCATATGTTACCGCCTAGGTTAGAGCGCTGTATATGTGCATTTCACTACACTGGTGTTTAGACCAAGGTTTTAAATCTGAAAGGCAAGGAGGACAGGTGATCAATTTCTTCATGCTCAGTAAGTAAGCTTAGCCATACCTGTTACCCTCATATCAGCTCGTAATTTTGAATGAGGACGTAGCTCAGAACACTCTGGTGCAATGTTCTATAGACAGGCACTGGCTAAGCATGTGCCAGAGCCTCTGCCTCCAGTGCGAGCGTTCTACCTTGGCACTCTGTTGCGTCAACTTCAAGCGTGCAGCTGAAACACTACGAGGGGTAACGAGCGCATGTGTTGAGCTTCTGGTTCATTCTTAACCTGTTCCCAAGGCTGTTTTCAATCGAAGGTGTTGAGGCAAGAAAAAGCAGACTGCATGTGGTGCTGCTGTTGACTACTGGAGCTTTGCACAAAGAAGTGTCTCTGTTAAGAATGCGCAAAGAAAGTCTTTTTAATGCTAGTGTTCGAGCTTTATTAGAGTCTCGGCCGCTGGGCACCCCAGTCTTCCCACGCTTTCCTTGAGCAGTCTCAACCGAGATGCTGCTTCGAGCAAGCCGGCCCTAGAGGATAAAGCAGCTGCAGTTGGTGGCCTGTTGCGTACCACATCGAACCCTTAAACAAAAAAAACTGCAAGCGTCAAGCCCCCATCCTGATCTGTTTTGAGAACCTCGCAGAAGGAAAATTGTATTTATGACCTACAACCCCTTTTAGAACACTAACCCTGGTAACTGACAATTTTATTTGTTTCATTCGCTATAAAGTTGATACTCCTTTTCCAAACAAGGGCAGTTTGTTAGTGACATATAGACACAAGTGCTGAACTCTCAGCTAAACATTTATTGGAAACGCCACTGCACTATAGTCGCAGAAAAGGGTAAGGATAAGAGCAAATGTCACATAAAACATAAGAATAAGTGATTGTGCAGTTGCCATGGTTCATGAGGTTTCACTGACCTCTGGAGGGGTTTACATCGGGCAAAAAAGTTAGTGTGAAAATGAAAGGATGCACAAGCACGACTGATCACTTCGATCCACGACAGGGGCGTATCTACTTCTGGACTGTATAGTTCACAAATGTCATACCATCTTCAAAAACATCACAGTCATTGAAAGCAGAACAGACGCAACAGTCAAAATTGTGAAAAGTCGACGCAAAAAAGGCGTGCGAAGATAACTCTGTTGACCAGACTTGTGCTCATTTACATAGAAAAGACATTGCATTCTTGCACACATGTTGCATTCAACATGATTCCCCACTTGCCCCCTTGTTCCATCTACTTCATTTCACTAGACTTCATCTTTCTTGCATGATGTGTACATTTATCTTTTGATAACAAAAAAGAAGCCCTCTTATAAATCTTGTTGACATCTGCAAGTGTTCGGTAACAATTAAGTTCCACATCATTGAAGCTTCACAACCAGATTGCTTCACACGTCCTAAAGAAGATGGCCTTAACTTGAAAGTTTCTACTTTTTTGTGAATTTTGACTGCAATATTATAAGACAGCCATTTGAACATATATAATAATTGACACTAAAATACAAGAGTACACAAATGAGTGCAGCATGAAATGTCATATTAGTAGGACAATGTTCAATGAAAACATTCGGGCCACAAGTCGCATAAGTAAACAATTATGTGCGACTTTCGGACAGGTATGGCAGCAAAACAGAGAAGTAAAACTTGTCCAGTGTAGTTTTACATTCTAGCCACTTCTCTTGACAAAAATAAATTCTCTCAACAATCAAAAACTTGTGGGAATAAACAACAAAATCCCCCCACAGCAGGCCAGAAAGCGCCATCTGACCAAGAATTTGGTAGTAATACCTATGTTCCCGGTTCAAGCGGTACACCCCTGAAGTATCCTTCACCATGTAAAAGTCTACCGCAGTCTCGAGGCCTCCATCCTTCAAAGTATAGGGACATTTCACCTCGACAACCCCATGAGCAGTTGCTTCGGTCGGGTCCCATGTCGTCCTGTCAGGAGAAGCTCCGAGCCAGGGGCAGTCAGGCTGAACAACAATGCCACAGTGCGATGTCTGGATATCATGTCCCAAGACCCGCAAGGCACTCTCATAACGTTGCACAGCCGCTGGCTCGTACTTGATTCCGTGTCTAGTGGGAAAAAAGATAAATGCGTAGGTGTCACAAACCACTGGTCTGGTAAAGGCGAGCGGGTTGAACATGAATACATAAAATTGAAAGAATAAAACACGGAGGACAAGCACGGGACAACCATGAAAGAATCTGGTTGTCCCGTGGTTGTCCTCCGTGTTTTATTCTTTCAATTTTATGTAAGTGTCACAAACCAGTTGCCACAAAAGCATCAAAATAGGACTCCGCTATATACACCAACTCATGTTTACAAACAAACCGGAGCGCCCGGAGTGCCCCTAGCGGATGCCACCGGCACCGCGCATGCGCGATAGGGGTGTGGGCAAGAAGCTCGCCGTCGCCCATAAACAGACCATTGAAATGCGACGTTGTCGGCGTCAGTGTGAGTCCCCCTGCCCTTTTTCGCGTTCGGATTGTTGCTTCTACATCGTCCTGGCGATGTCTGACTATCTTGAGCGGCGTCAGCGAAATTACCGACAAAGTCAAATTTGGGGGTTTTATGTGCCAAACCATGGACGGGCATTTGGCACGCCTCAGCGGAGGACTGAGGATTAATTTCAACCACCTGGGGATCTTTTGACGTGCAACCGAAAGCTCGGTTACACGGCGCCTTCTCCGCAATAAGCCTCCGTCATATTGCGGGCACCTCGGCCGGGATTCGAACCCGCCACATGGGGATCCGTAGGCCGGCGCTCTCGCCCCGGTGCCACCGAGGCGGCTAGCGAAATTACCTAGGCTCGTTACACCGCAAAACTTCGCGTGAATAATGTGACATGTCACGATTCATTCCGCGTGGACGCCGCAGAATGTACGCTAAAACCTGATTCGCGTGACGAGATTTCGCTCAAAATTTTCAGTCGTAAAACTAAACTAGGCATCGCCGAACGCTCATTCTCCGCCCAAGGTAGAGCTAGAGGTAACAGCCAGATGCCAAAGTTTCAGCCCGATCCGATACCTTGTTCAAATGTGTTATAAGTGATTTTCTGAAAATTTCAATGGAAAAATGGAGCCCATTTTTGCCCGTTTTCGGTTTCTGGTGCCATAGAGCTCCATGTGTTTAGAAACTCCGTCGGCCGCCATTTTGCCATTGAAATTTTCTAGAAAATCACTTATAACTTTTGATTAAGTTATCGGATCGGGCTGAAACTTTGTAATCTGGTTGTGACCTCTAGCTGTACCTTTGGGCTGATAATGAGTGTTCGGCGACGCTTATTTTATTTTTGCGGTAAAAGAGACTGATGTAAATTTTCTTTTGTGACACCCTGTATATACTCATCGCATTATGATGTTCCTTAAACGCGGCTCCGCGAGCCTCCATGGCACGCGCTGCTGCCTTTCCGCGGTGCAACTGCTCTCCAGAACCAAATAAAGATATTATTATTATTAAAGACAGTGCAAAGGGTGGGACGCGCGAGCGTCTTGTGACGCGGTTTGCTCGGCTCAGGTTGAGACGGTCCCGACGGCTCGTGCGCTGGCTTTGGCAGTGCTTTCCTTCCCCAGTCTCAGCTGAGACGCTGTTTCTAGCAAGTCGGCCTTGCTTGAACCACACGTTCATTTATTCTACCGTTGAATATCGACGTGACGAAGCCCTAACATGCGCCACGTTTTCAGTCACGAAGAGTTATACCTTCTTACTCGAGCGACGCTAGAACGACTCTAAATTGGTCGTGTCACTGATTTAGAGCTCACGACCACCGCTAGGGGTTGTTTCCGAGGCATGTGGTTGGCCTTGAGATGCTCGCCTATTCAAACCAATGTGTGGCCAAACTCTCCCAATAAACGGCTCTGTGAGGGGCGAGCCGTGGGGGGGGGGGGGGGGGAATAGGGTACTACTGCTTGTGCAAGCAGCGTCTGTGGGCAGTTCCGTGACTGAGCTAAGCTAGTAACTCTGCTTAAAGAGCTACGCTTCGTCGTTCGGAATCGAGCTGCTCAGCGCCGACACTCGCCCCTACCACTGCAGGCTCTCTCGAGTCACACCTATAGCATCTTCGATCATCCGCACCAGTGCGCACCGGGGCAGTGAGGATCGCCCCTTCGTCTTCGATTAAGTGCACCGCTGCGCACCGGACGTCTTCGATCAACGGAGCGCACCCTGCCGGTGCGGCTTTTCGCCGCCCCAACGCGCACCAAGAAAATCGACGGTGCGCCGGGGTGCACGCTCCCCTCAGGCATTGCGGCCAGGCGCGAGAATCGAGGAAATGGCGGGAATAGCAGACGCGCAGTGTATCTAGATGAAAATCTTGCGAAAACGAACACGCCTCGCAGCTGCACTAGATTAATTCCTCAGCTCTTCTGAGAGCAAGACGACAAGCTTCTTACCATCGCCATGATTACCGGCGATTGCTACGGTGGCAAGGAGCGCCCGACAGCTATGAGCTTCGTGGAAAGTGTTCCGAGGTGTTTCGATGACACCGAGGTACGGCTATTATCTGATGCTCCTCTTTTTTGAACCAATAATGATGGGCAACATAAACCTGTGGGATTGTCACCCGCTTCGTGCCCCGATCGACAAATCACGTCCACGATGTTGATTTGTTTGGGACCGTCAAATCCGCGAGTCAGAAGGTGGAGCGGCGTTTGGCAACTTCCGGTTCCTTAGAAAATTTTATTTAGCCGTTTACAAACGGCGACGATGATCTGCAAGCCTGTCTAAGCATGGTTCTAAAAACTACAATCTGGAAGTTTCAGAATTATGCTTGCAGACGCCTGCAGCTCATTGTCGTCGTTTGTCAACAGTGTAACAAAATTTACTAAGGAACCGGAAGTTGCCAAACGCCGCTCACCTATTGGCAGCAGATCGGGCACCGCTCGCGAACCGACGCAAGAAAAAACGAACAAAACGCAAGGTGACGCATGGCGGAGCTTGCCGCGGTTCACGGGCGTGTACACCGGCGCGGTGCAGTTTGTCCTCGATGTTGTACTGACTTCGCGCTGCACGACCGAGGAGCGCTGTGCACTGTCCTGGTTTCAAAGCAGTTCCGGTGCGAGTTGATCGAAGATGCTACTGGTCCCGTTGTTTGCGCTTCCGGTCGCCTCCTACTATGGCACGGAGCAAAGGCTTCGTGTTGCGGATGGCACGGACCGAAGTTTGATTCCCACTGCGCAGCTCGGTTCAATCTCGCTAATAATGGTTACAATCAATAAATTATGACTAACTCCACTTTTACATGTTTTGTACGCGTATGCATATCCCGCTATGGTATATATGTTCTTTATGTTGCCCCGACCCGCTCGTAAATGGTTTTCGTTGTGTTGCAGCGTATTGCTTTTGCTAAAGAAGACCTATGCTGGGCACACATTGGACACAAGTGTGACGTCAGCATTCGGTGGGGACTCGTGTTCTCACTGATTGGACGCGAGCCCCAGCTGAATCAAACCTGTGTCTCGCGTCGGCTTTCCGTACGTGACGCCGAAAGTTCAGCACTACAACTTTGTTATCGAGGAGTATACGGTGTCTGGAACGCGTCTCCGACTCATCTAATTTACTGTGTGCAAAAAAGTGGTCCCTGGTTTCCCGCCCGATAACGTGACAAAAGTGTCACGGTGTCTCCCTGCCGCGGTCCCGGTGGTGTCACGGCAACGGCGGTGGATGTGGCTGACGCCTGTTCTACTGCGGGTCGTTCTACGGCCTGACAGTCCGCAGAAGCTTCGACAGCCAGGAGATGGGACGCCACGACGACAGCGACACCCGCGTTCGTTCGTATTTTTCGCCAGGACGTGTACGCCCAACCACTAGGATCGCGGCCTCCGGCAGCGTGACACTCCGGCATGTGTGACGTAGTGTTGGCTGCCTCTAGACATAAAAAAAAAAAACGTTTTAGTAAAGAGCATAAATAGGACACGTATGTTTTTAAAACATTTTTTTATTAAAATATTTTTTGCGCAATAGTTACGTTAGATGCAATTTAGATTGAGGTCACGAACCCTTCTAAGCTTAGAGGAACGGAAAAAAAGATACGCGGAGCTCACAAGCTCTTGTTGCATTGCGCTTTCTAGCATTGATGATGGATCAATATTATTAGTGAGTTTTGTTCGCCATTCCAATTATTAAAAAAACACAGCGTACCTATATGCTGTTATAAACAAGGATAGAAATTTTACACTTACATTGTCTACTTTATTTGATATTAATAAATTACAATCTACAAATATGCAAGGTAGGGGTATAATATCATCGGGTGAAAGATTAAGCTTTCAACTTATTTTACATAGGTTATAATCATTAAAAACGCATTATAGCTTTAACATTGTAATGTTCCCTCATTACGAGCGAAAAAAACAGACACTTCCAACTGCCGTTGTTTTATGTTTTCCAGGCGCTGCGAGGACTATTGGAGGTCAACGACGAGATCGTGGAAGTGAACGGCACGAGATGTTCAACACGCTGACATCATGACTGTCAATTCCCTCATGACGAATCAGAATACTCTGCTACTCACTGTGCTACCTTACATCTGCCGCAAGGACGTTTGATTGCTATTTTAAGACAAAACGCCAAGGCTGGCAAACACGAAGGACAACGCAACAACACAAGGTGAGACTATGTCGTTGTATTGTCCTAGTTTTCCCCAGCCTAGGTGTGTTTGTCTCAAAATAGTATGTTCTACCGTCAACAGCTAGTTTGCTCCCCAACTGCTTGTACATTTGATTGCTCGCGTCCAAGCGACCCGGAAATATTTGCATTTTCAAACCGCTGACTGCTGTGATGTTCATCAACGCCTGACCTGTGATATATCACCCGGATGAAGTCTCTTCACAATATCTGTTTATACAGGGAGTTTGATTTCGTAATTTGAACAGATTGATGAATTTATCATGTATTTATTACGCTCGCGGACATTAAATAAGAAGATAATCGTCAAGGTATGTTGACAAATTAAATCAAATGTATTAATGAGTTTATTAATTATCGCTTTTAGGGTTCGTTTTGCAGTTGCAGTATTGACGGCAATTAGTATTGGAGGCAAGATCAGTTTAAATAATTGGCGAAAAATTAATGATTTTTGTGAGAATATTCTACCTAATTTCGCGTTTCTTTTCCGTGCTTTAAAACTGCGCTCAAAAAGAGCGCTACAAGCCCTGGCCACAATGACGCTTAGAAGAGTGACGTGACCGTTTCAGTCACGTCGTCACCTCTGTCTTCGGTGAACCCACCAGGGGCACGCTGCCGAGATAGTGACGAGATGACTGAAACTAACACGTCACTCTTCCGATCTGTCATTGTGAGCCAGGGCTTGACGCGCTCTTTCTGAGCGCAATATTTTAAATCGTTTCGGAAAACGTGGAAATCGATCAATTAATAGCTCAACTACAATTTCATTTACTCAAATATTCTTCGAGTGGTCTGGACTCTAATAGTAATTGCCGTCAATGCTGCACCTAACACATGACCCCTAAAACAAATAATTAAAAAGTTAATTAACGAATCTTAGTTATTTATTCAAATTACCACGACGATTGTTTCCTCATCTAATGTTCGCCGAGCCGGATAAAAATAACGACTCGTCTAAATCTGACCCTTTTTTAATATGTTCGAATTAACATCACACACCACGCATGTTACTTCGTAAGAGATATTGGTATTGATAATGTATGTTGTGCTTCAATCTTATGTAACGAGAAAGTCACCGAGCATTTTTTTTTCATTTTTTTAAATGCGTTGTTTGTCTGTGTTAGCACCTGTTCCAAATACTCGTGATGTTTCGTGCAGCATGTGTCTGAACGTGTCGGAAGAGGTGGCGAAAATAGTCGACGCTTCTATAGTCACTATAGTCAGGGACATGATGGGAAGGGCAGGGCGTGTCCTTCGAAGGCCCGGCCTCGAACACGCGCTCGTTGCCTTCCAGGGTGCTTTGGATGCGCGCTCGATCCTCGCGAGACGCCGAAGTGTGGTAGACGCCGATGTCTCGTAGACGCCGAAGTCTGGTAGACGCCGAAGTCTGTGCATGAGACGACGAAGTATTGCGACGCCGAAGTGTTGCGACGCCGAAGTGCTGCGACGCCGAAGCGAAGGTAGGAAGCTCGATAGAAAGCTGTGGGAGAACTCTTGCGAAACGTCAAATGCCATTCTAGAACTTAAAACAAAAGTTGGGCATACTTTGTTTTTACTTTGTAAAGGAGGTTGCAATATTTATTTAGGAATAATACCGAGTCACCCGTGTCGCTCGCGTATTTTTGTGCTGCCCGATACAAGCATACTACATCTTTTTTATATATTTATTAGCTAAGGTGACGTTTTACTAAGCACGTATGAGAGCTATTGTTAGTAATAACGTATACATGTCTATACTGTGAACGAACGAAACCAAAATATTACGTAGCCTTCCAAGATTACAATCGTTCCGGTATCTAACGACCCATTTTTAATGCCACAGCGTGCTTTACAGAGTGTCAGCAGTAACGGAACATACTTATTTAAATGGGTTAGACGGGGAACTTCGTATAGGTGCGTATCAAACGTAACTTTCTTGTGTGTGGTAGTGGCGCGCTTGTTATCTTGAATTAATATTTCTATATTGTTATGCTGCCTAGATCCGGATGCTCAGTGATGTCATGCGTGGAAGATCTGACTTTTTAATGAGTTTGTTAAGTGCATTAAATAATGACCCTCGATCAATATCTATCGTGACGATTGTTTAGGTCAATTTCTTAGCATCGATAATTGCCCGCCACATGCAAAATTTAGCCAGTATTAAATATCGAAATGTAAACTTAGATAAGATAAACTGATAAAACTGCTGGGAGACACCATCGAATGCTTCGAAAATGATGATAAACGACATTTCACCTGTTTGAGTATGACAACGATTTGTGTCTAGGGCTAGGTCATATTGTTGTGTCCTATGATTCCCCCATAACGGTAAACGTGATGTCCGGCTCAACCTGCCGAATGGGCTTCCAAAATAAAAATGTGAAAACATTGAGCGCAGACCAGATTAACCCACACTCCGGACATTTTTGGCGCTCAATGCTGAGTATATTGGTTGAGTTCTCAAAGAAAACATTTTCGATGTAGAAAACCAATATGTTAGGATCATTGGCACATGCTATCGGAGCAATAATGAATCGGCGCTCGTGCTTATTGACGTATCGGTCTCTCGGAATATTTATTTCTTGGTGCATCGATCTATATGGGACGATCCTATAGGGGAGCCGACATATTGGTCCGCCTGTGTATGTGTCTATGTCTATTCCTATTTCCACGAAAGACGATTGGTTTACCGGGAATTTCTTGTTATAAAAATAATTGCATTAGTTCCAACGCTTATGAGTGTTCGGCTTTATGCGCACCTGACCTGTTTCGCAATGGTACGAGAGGAAAAAAGTCGCGTTCAATGCCGAAATTGTTTGAGAAATATGTATTTTTATTATCCGGACACAGGTATTCAGTATGTGTAAAGCTCGAGAAGGAAATAAGCTGTAACATATCAGTAGTCAATGACAGCTTTAGAAACGCAGTGTGGCCTATTGTGTCATATTTGTTTTTATTCGTAAATAAAAAAAGGAAAACAAAGGGCCACGTGAGGAGGTGTGTGGCAGGTGCAGTGCGGTGAGGGATCGGTCGGCGACAAAGCTGGAAGCAGAAGGACGACTTCCATTGGGACACCCTGGTTCCAAGTGATCCTTCCTCCTGAAGCACTAAGCTGCCAGCCTGTCAGACGCAAACTCGGAAGGTGACCAGCCATAGTAAACGCCATAGAAGCCATGATATGACCACTTGACCTCCTGGTGGATCGATTGCCCGGCGCTGCTTCATACAACCGTCATTTGAAACAACTTCCTCCAAATGCCACAGCGCCTCGCAAGTCTGCTAGCGCAGATGACAATCGACTCTACGGCTGGGACTTTGTAACCTTTGAGCTCCCGCAGCGCTTAAATAATTACGAATGTGTGAAGAGCCCGTTATTTATTAGACTCAGCTGTGTATAGTCATTTGTATATTCAGCATCTCCTCTAACTTTTTTTAATTGTACAGTAAATGGTTTCCCAGAGTCCCCGGAGGCATCTCCGTCATTTAGCCCTATCATAATCACGAAGAATATCCCAAATGGAATGCGGAAAACAGTGAATTAGCCAAGTAAACTACAGAGATCGTATTGCAAGACTAAATTCAGAAAAATACATTATGACAATTCTTTATGCCAAAATACAGCATGCTTACTTCATTCGAAGTACCGCACACAGTGAATGGCCAATATATATCAGCGAGAGCTAACGGAATCAGCCCTTTTGAGGTAAGTATAACAAAATCGCCTTCTCACGCTCTGGACACTGTAATTTAGCTCAAAGGTGCGACTGGCATGCGTTTGTTTTTGAAAATATAAAAGAGCAAGCTTGCATCCTTAAAATTTGCAACTAACACGCATAATTTTACATATAGCGCGCAATTTAACCTTTCTTGTACCAAAAGTTGAAAAAAATAAACGTTGAAGACATTTTAGGGCATTTGATTAAAAAAGGAGAAAAAGAGTTGGAGAAGAAAAACAAGTGTGACTTTGCTCTCGTCCTTTGTTTTGTCCAATAACTATTGCTCGAATGGCCCAACGAGGAACTTTCTTTTCAATTTTTAGCAGCAAAAAGCTTAACTGCCTGCCGATTCGATCCAAAGTAAATTGCTGTTTTTTTCGCTGAAACTTTGGACTGAGGAACGATTGCTCTTCGTTATCTTCTACGAAACAAACTGCACTGCCCAGCCGATCCTTTGTTCTAAATACAGTACCTGAGCAATGCGAAACTGACTTTTCTGTGATTCATTTAAAGTGTGTTCGGTCGATTTCTCATGGCTTTAAAAGTAATTGATAGCAAGTAATATCGGTTACTGGTTATGCGTAAAGTATGCAAGTTGGCGCTTCTCCAAAAGCCAATACAAGCGGCTACGTGATTCCTGGAACAAGCGGCAACATGAACAGAGTGATACGGCTGGGCATTTCTCGCCGATTATACAACGTTAGCGCACGTACCGCGCGGATCACGCTTGGGGCGGTCCGCGAAGATCGGTTTCTGCAGACGTATCGCGCTCAGATTTACGAGAGGGCGCGGCTAGGTGGTGCAGGCATAAAATTAAAATATCAACAAATAAGATGACGTCGTTGAAGAAAAAAATAAGCCTGCGGGCCAATTTACAGCGCCATTTTCAGACGACAGACGGTGTTGGTTGACTTGGGAGACGCTGCCGAAAGGTGGCGTATGAATCGGAATGCGCGAGAGTTGCGCGCGACATTCGGGTTTTGATAGCGGAGGACCGTGAGCGGCTTCACATGCACTCGCTATTTGTCGGAAGCAGATGGCGCTGCAGAACGGGGGGGGGGGGGGGGGGGTCGAAACCCTGCTCCCGCCCACCCCCCAAAACAAACCCCTTCTTTTCTTTTCTTTGTATAATTGACGCCGAAGGTTGGTAGGATGAAGGGAAAAGGAAGTCCTTCCTGACGGATTGGAACCTTCCGAGATTCAGTCTGCTCACTTCGCACTTGCTATCATCATGTTTCGGGGAGCGGTGAACATTTTGTGAGAACATGCAATACCTCGGATATGGGTAGTCAGCATGCATTCCGTGCCAGTACTTTGTTGCGGTAGCACTGAAAGCAGGCGTTGAAGGAAATGGACCCGGAACAGCTAATGGCAAAATCCCAGTGCAAGGCTGGAAAAGGAAAGATCCCATGATTGCAAAGAAAAGTGCAAATACGGCAGCGCGAAATTATTAGATAAAAACATAAAGCTCCCCCAAGTAAAAAAAAAAAACAAAACAAAAAACTGAAAGATTTTTTTTAATATTAAACGAATCCCCCCTACGCTGAGGCTTTCTGTGCGAAATCATCATTTGGCATATTGGAGCGATTGTGGCGGTCATAAAGATTGCAAAAAATGTGTACTAGAAAATTGGCGAGGTTCATCAGATATCCCCGAACTTCATAAATACCGTCTCGGAGTTCAATTTCTTGGTTTATGGTGTATACCAGCAAACAACAACTTAACAACAGCAACAACACCAACAACAGCAGGAAATCTTAGTCATAATTATCTAGCTGTTCCTCAGAACTCGCAAAGATATGTACATAAAAAGAATGTTTTGCAACGACACTGCGGACTCTCTTCTTTATAAGCCCCAAACAGATCCCGTAACAAAATCAAGAAGAAGCGATGTAAATAGCGCTTGGACTGAATAAAAAAACAGTGAGCAGTGCCTAACAAGCCGTTTTTTTTGAAATAATTTTAAGACATGGTATGCGTTTTAGCAGAATCGAATATTTTGTAGCGACAGGCATCTAAAAAAACATTTGCTATCACCTTCTCATCGAGTTTTCCCTCGTCTCGACCATTCTTGCGTTTTACGTAAAATTTTATCGTCCACAGTTTGTTATCCGATTCGCTTTGTCTGACCATTAACCGTTGACCATAAAAGATTGGAAGGCAATATCTCACCACACTGTTTCCATAAATGACACTTACAAGTTTTCAGATTTATCTACCCTCTTACTTTCTAACTCTATACATTGATTTCAGCGTTTGTTCACGCTGTGTTGATTGTTATTTTGTATATAGGCACGCTCACCTGTTGTGTAAAATACCCTTTTGGGTGTTCAAGGAAAATAAATTTTGACGATGAGTGAGGCCAATTCTCAACGGTAGCCGTCCGCTGAGTCCTTTTGTCTGCGGGAAGATTTTTCATCACATGATGTCATGGCACCACGCAACACGCTTGACACAGTGACGCAGGGACGTCACCTCACGTGACATGGACGTTGCGTGATAT
>JAZHYW010040032.1:0-16704 GCA_037355805.1 Ixodes ricinus
TTTGTAAACATGAGTTAGTGTATATATAGGGTTGTTCGTTTTCGGGTTTTATATTTTTTAAATTCAGGGGTAAAATTGGGTGCTATTTTTCAAGCTGATAATCGGGGAGAAATCGGGGTTTTTGTGGAAACATTCCGAAATTCAGGTTTTTTCGGGTTAAATTTACAAATGTACTCAATAATACATTGTTTTTTTCTTTTATTGGAGCGTTTTACGGGGATTCCGCCCACGGAATCCTCCTTTCCCTCAGGTGTCAACAAAAACCCCGACCGCTCGAGGGACGGTCGTCTTATTTCGATCACGTATACTGCTATGGAATAAACCTATTAGAGTTCTCCCGATCTGTTTACGCGACTTACTGGCTCGGACGTTGTTCGTAAGAAAGGTTGGACGCCAGCGAGATGGCCATGCTACCCGAGAGATCCTGCTGGTCGTCGACACCTCAGCGATCGAAGGGCGATTGATAGTTGCATTTCACAAGCTGCGTGCAGCAGGGCCGAAGTTACATTGCGTGCCGAGGCGGTTCCACCTTCACAGCGGGTGTACGTGAAATGTCCCTCCGAGGCCCCAACGCCTATTGTCGCTTTTCCTCAGCCGGTCTCCGTAGAATGTCACAATGAGTTAGGCCAGGTTAGGCGCGCTTGATGGGCGGTTGGTTGAGTCGTGTAGCGTCCACAGTGCTGCAAGCAGCTTGCGAAGTGAACCATAAGTCCCTGTTGTCCCGATGTAGGGTAGCTAGTGCGTGTGCATACCGTAAACGCCGTGCTGCGTAAAAATAAATAGGTTGGTTACGTGGTTTTGGAATTCGGGGAGAAATCGGGTTTAACCCGATTCTCCTGAAACATGTTCTGGGTGTAAAAATCGGGTAAAATCGGGTTTTACCCGAAAACGAACAACCCTATGTATATAGCGGAGTCCTATTTTGATGCTTTTGTGGCAACTGGTTTGTGACACTTACATAAAATTGAAAGAATAAAACACGGAGGACAAGCACGGGACAACCAGATTCTTTCATGGTTGTCCCGTGCTTGTCCTCCGTGTTTTATTCTTTCAATTTTATGTATTCATGTTCAACCCGCTCGCCTTTACCAGACCAGTGGTTTGTGACACCTACGCATTTATCTTTTTTCCCACTAGACACGGTATCAAGTACGAGCCAGCGGCTGTGCAACGTTACGAGAGTGCCTTGCGGGTCTTGGGACATGATATCCAGACATCGCACTGTGGCATTGTTGTTCAGCCTGACTGCCCCTGGCTCGGAGCGTCTCCTGACAGGACGACATGGGACCCGACCGAAGCAACTGCTCATGGGGTTGTCGAGGTGAAATGTCCCTATACTTTGAAGGATGGAGGCCTCGAGACTGCGGTAGACTTTTACATGGTGAAGGATACTTCAGGGGTGTACCGCTTGAACCGGGAACATAGGTATTACTACCAGATTCTTGGTCAGATGGCGCTTTCTGGCCTGCTGTGGGGATTTTGTTGTTTATTCCCACAAGTTTTTGATTGTTGAGAGAATTTATTTTTCTCAAGAGAAGTGGCTAGAATGTAAAACTACACTGGACAAGTTTTACTTCTCTGTTTTGCTGCCATACCTGTCCGAAAGTCGCACATAATTGTTTACTTATGCGACTTGTGGCCCGAATGTTTTCATTGAACATTGTCCTACTAATATGACATTTCATGCTGCACTCATTTGTGTACTCTTGTATTTTAGTGTCAATTATTATATATGTTCAAATGGCTGTCTTATAATATTGCAGTCAAAATTCACAAAAAAGTAGAAACTTTCAAGTTAAGGCCATCTTCTTTAGGACGTGTGAAGCAATCTGGTTGTGAAGCTTGTATGATGTGGAACTTAATTGTTACCGAACACTTGCAGATGTCAACAAGATTTATAAGAGGGCTTCTTTTTGTTATCAAAAGATAAATGTACACATCATGCAAGAAAGATGAAGTCTAGTGAAATGAAGTAGACGGAACAAGGGGGCAAGTGGGGAATCATGTTGAATGCAACATGTGTGCAAGAATGCAATGTCTTTTCTATGTAAATGAGCACAAGTCTGGTCAACAGAGTTATCTTCGCACGCCTTTTTTGCGTCGACTTTTCACAATTTTGACTGTTGCGTCTGTTCTGCTTTCAATGACTGTGATGTTTTTGAAGATGGTATGACATTTGTGAACTATACAGTCCAGAAGTAGATACGCCCCTGTCGTGGATCGAAGTGATCAGTCGTGCTTGTGCATCCTTTCATTTTCACACTAACTTTTTTGCCCGATGTAAACCCCTCCAGAGGTCAGTGAAACCTCATGAACCATGGCAACTGCACAATCACTTATTCTTATGTTTTATGTGACATTTGCTCTTATCCTTACCCTTTTCTGCGACTATAGTGCAGTGGCGTTTCCAATAAATGTTTAGCTGAGAGTTCAGCACTTGTGTCTATGTCACTAACAAACTGCCCTTGTTTGGAAAAGGAGTATCAACTTTATAGCGAATGAAACAAATAAAATTGTCAGTTACCAGGGTTAGTGTTCTAAAAGGGGTTGTAGGTCATAAATACAATTTTCCTTCTGCGAGGTTCTCAAAACAGATCAGGATGGGGCTTGACGCTTGCAGTTTTTTTTTTTGTTTAAGGGTTCGATGTGGTACGCAACAGGCCACCAACTGCAGCTGCTTTATCCTCCAGGGCCGGCTTGCTCGAAGCAGCATCTCGGTTGAGACTGCTCAAGGAAAGCGTGGGAAGACTGGGGTGCCCAGCGGCCGAGACTCGAATAAAGCTCGAACACTAGCATTAAAAGGACTTTCTTTGCGCATTCTTAACAGAGACACTTCTTTGTGCAAAGCTCCAGTAGTCAACAGCAGCACCACATGCAGTCTGCTTTTTCTTGCCTCAACACCTTTGATTGAAAACAGCCTTGGGAACAGGTTAAGAATGAACCAGAAGCTCAACACGTGCGCTCGTTACCCCTCGTAGTGTTTCAGCTGCACGCTTGAAGTTGACGCAACAGAGTGCCAAGGTAGAACGCTCGCACTGGAGGCAGAGGCTCTGGCACATGCTTAGCCAGTGCCTGTCTATAGAACATTGCACCAGGGTGTTCTGAGCTACGTCCACATTCAAAATTACGAGCTGATATGAGGGTAACAAGTATGGCTAAGCTTACTTACTGAGCATGAAGAAATTGATCACCTGTTCTCCTTGTCTTTCAGATTTAAAACCTTGGTCTAAACACCAGTGTAGTGAAATGCACATATACAGCGCTCTAACCTAGGCGGTAACATATGCTCGACACTAGGCTTAATGACTAAAATGTGAAAAGCTACATTCTTGTATTCACTCTGCTGTGCTGTGTTCCAGAGTTGATACAACAGGGGTGGAACGGCTGCGCCATTTGCGCCATTTTGCGCCAGACGCGTTTGTCTGCGCCATCCCTGCGGAAACTGCGCCACAGCCGATACCTCGCGCCATTGTGCTCCAAATCGCACAACGTGCGCCAGAAAAATTATATTTTGTCTTGGTTTCGGTTTTTATCGACTCGATTGGCAACAATGAGCGCGTTTAGCTTGGTCGGCCTTGCAATTTTTTATTCCGTTCACTTTCCCTGTGTATCCCGATTTGGAAGCACGCGAAAAAACTCGAGGTTGGATTCCAAGCGCTACACAACCTGCGACTGGATTGTTATTCTTCAACTGTAAGCGGTTAAGCAAGTCAACCGAAGCGAGGTCGAGTCGTTAAGTGTCAGATTGCCTGAGGCTCTTCGGCCCGGGTTCCAGACGTCAGCCAGTTAAAAAACACATTAGGCAAAATATTCCCGCAAGATGAATCGTGATTTGATTGATCTGAAACGCGGTCCGATCCGTAACCTTGCCGGCCAGCAGGTCTCACGCGAGCGGTAGATCTGCTCGGCGTACTTTAATCTTGCTCTTGCTTATCGCTTCAAATACGATAACTCCGTTAATCGTAGTCTGCTGCTTCGATATTGAGTTGTACAATAAGATAAACTCGAAATTGTTTGCCCTGTTCCTCCGCGCAGCCGCACGTCCGTTGCTTACGCACGTCACGTGGTTCGCACATTAAATTACTATGTCGAGCACTTGTGGTTGTGCGATAAGCAGTGCTGGTTTGCATTTTGAGCAGCTGAAAGCCACTCAGAAAATATCAAGGACACTATCTTCAGAAACATATGGTACTTGCTTTTTGGTTCTCATTAAGGCCAAGTTTTCGCATCTGTTACACTGTTATCCCATCTACCTAGGTGCCTAACCACTCATGTTCATCTGTGCTCCAAGCACAATTGAAATTGCTCCCGTGCTCGTCTAAGACACAAGCTGAAGTGCAATGAAAACTGATTTGAGCTGCTCCCAGCCTTCTCCAGAATGTAGTTTTAGCTGCTCCCAGCCTGCTCCAAAACAGCTGTTTTAGCTGCTCCCGTGGCTGCTCCCAATTGCATTTCATGAGTTCCACCCTGTAAGTTGTATGTAAAACATGTACAAACAAGTTGAAGGAAAGCTTTATGATGTGGCAGAACTGCCAATGTCCTTAAACACATATGTACAAGTGATGCAAAGAAACGCAGCTAATCTACGTCCCTGCTTCCATCTTCATGCTGGCGTAACAGGGGGCTCTGAAAGTTCGTCAGAATTGTACAGATGGTCCATATCTCACTTGCTACTGGGCCGAGTGAGAGAGGGATGGCTCGATCAAAAATATGGAAGCTCTTGATTCGCTGTATTCTCCTTTCAACGTGTATCCGCAGTGATGCAACCTTCTCAGTTTCCTTAACTTGGCTCTCTGTGAATGTCCCCTGGCCAAGGAACGGGGGATATTGAGCCTTACATCGATCTCCTCCAGGAGCTCAGAAATAAGAAATCTTTATCGGCCATTACCGAGTCATTCTCATCGAAGGGAGTGCCAGGAATCCGCTCTGCCGTACGCATTCTTTGTCTGACATTGACCCCAGAAAGAGCTGCGACACGAATGTCACAGTTCCATCTGGGGATATCCCGACAAGTCCCTTAAAGGTGTTTGATGACTTGTATGTCGAAAAACTTGCAGACTGAAGTACAAGGCTGGTGGGCACTTGGCACTTGACCTCCGTTGCATCGAGGATCACCCTTGTTGTTCGGTACTGCTCTGTAAAAGCAGGTGGCATATCCTCGTCCACTTCCTGCCGTGTCGCCCACAGGGAAGTCGCGACAGGTGCTGATAGAGATAACTAATCCATGCTGATGCAGAGTCGTGATACTGTAGAGGTCGAAATCCCAAATCTGAACGCCAAGTCCTTCTCGAGGAGGCCAAGCCTAAGGCGAGACCAATATTAGGAACAGTCCGTCGTGAGGGTGCAAGCTTCGTGGCCGCCCTAGGTTACTACCCAGAGAGTAGGAGGTTGACTACACTTTGATGTTTTCCCCATTGATTCAAGGATTCACATACCGTAGTAGGTCAAGGTAGGCGTCGTAGTTTGGCAGTCCTGTATAGAACTGCACATCCTTAGGGCTGTCCTTGAAACATTCTATAGAAAACTTCCGGCTCAGTTTGTCTTCCATTTTCTTGTTCGATTCTTCTAGAAGTTCAATGTGCCTTGTCAACTTTAGGATTTCATTTTTGGCTTCGGCAAGCTCTTTTTGAACCTCCTGAAGATCAGACGTGAGCTTGCTCACATGTGCAGCTTGTTTGGCAACTTGCGCTTGAAGTGTGGCTTCGCAGCCAGACTTGTACCGTACGCATTACAAGTAATCAAATTACTTGTAATCGATTACTTTTTGGAGTAATTTTGTAATCAGTTGATTACTTTTATTAGGCAGTAATCACAAGAGTAATCTGATTACTTTTTGAAGTAATAAAATTACTTGTAACCGTTACTATTTTTCCACGGGACACCCCCCCCCCCCCCCCGGGCACACGCCTGTTTTTTCTGAAATGACAAAAATAAAATTTTTTTTTTTTCGAACGGAAAAAAGAAAGATTTTTGCGGAGCTATAGGAAACGAGGTCAATCCCTTTCTATGTACAGTTTCTGTGGAATGTCCGTTTTTTTTTTTTTTCGAGCTGGGACTGGGAGTGGAAGCCCCAGGGAAGCCACAGTGCGTGACAAAGGCCATTCAGGGCGAAGTTTGAGGGAGCAGAATGTAGCTTTGTAAGTCCTTCGTTCAAACTAGCCCCCTCACGCACACACACACAGAAATAAAAAAAATAAAAAAATCCTGCTTAGGGTACCTACTCGCAGCCCGTAGGAGAACCAGAACCGAAGAATGCCTAAAGCGGATGCAAAATATAACAAAGCCATTTGAAATATTTCCCCATTTCCCCTACGTGGTCTTTGTGACAAGCAATGTTTCGAGTTGAGAAGTGGTCAGGGCGATCTCTTCCGCTAATGGATACTACACATGATCCGTTTCAAATCCTGGAGCTGCTGCTCTTTTGTATAACATGCGAGCTCATCCACATGTGAATAATAAAATGAGCGACGCAAAACTTTGAGCGACAACCCTTGCTCAAGCTTAACAAGATCTAGAACCCCCTCCCCTCCCCCCCCCCCCACACACACACACTGGCGAACGCCCAAATCATTAAACTTCTTCAAACGAATTCTATGCTTGTGTCCGTATTGTGAAGGTGCAACGACCACGAAGAGGGAACCAGCTTTTCTTCTTCAATACTTGTGCAAATGTGAAATATAGGTTGGAAGTAGTTCATTGTTATGAGCGCTAAAGATGTGTCTTCAGACTCTTCACACAATAAAGTAATCGGAAAAGTAACGATTACTTCTTTAAGTAATGTCCAATTACTTTTGCCGTCGAGTAATCAAGTAATCTAATCGAATACTTTTTAGCCAAGAGTAATAGTAATTGTAATCGATTACTTTTTTTAGTAACGTGTACAAGACTGCCTTCCAGCACGGATACCTCTGGATCTGGTGGGGGCTGGCTTTCAGAAGCTGTTGTGATGTCGTTCTCGTCGTCTGCGAGAGCAGCTGTCATGTCGACGGGGCTGCGGTTCACTGGTTGAGCGTTGTGCCTCTGAAGTTTTCTTCTCGGCACTTTCTGAGCTGAGAATCTGAATGTGCTGGGCACAATCCCTTCCTTTAAGAATTTCCTGCCATTCACGTAGCCTGGAAAGAAGTCGTCGTCCCTGAAGTGTTTAGAACACACTTTTGTCGACTGGGTCACCTTAAAATGCTTTCCCTCATCTCTCCTTACTGCAATAATCCACCTCTTGAACAGCTCCTTATCCTTTGGAAAGCCGAAGTAGGAAACCTGCAAGTGAAATAATGTGAGACATTATTTTGTATCACTGTTCTACTTGTCACAAAAAGCAAGCTGCTGAAAGTGCTTAATAAAGTCATGTTTCCCATCCTGCCTGTGCGTATGTTTGAATTGCTCTAGTGTTATATAATGGCACACACACATGACTTGTGTGTAACTGTGGCATGCAGTGTCATATAGTTGTGACCGAGGGGGCTTTATGCTAGGAGTCTCTTCTAGTCTTCAAGCAGTGTTTAAAACTATGAATGTGCACCTTGCCAAAGAATGCTGTCCCCGGGTAGAGCAGATCATTTTAGTTTCTACCTTTAGGTGAGGATCCTGAAGCATGCTTCACACTGCTTATGCACTGTGAAGCATACCAACAATAAATTCAGGGGTGTGGCGTAACAAGCACGGGCGCGAGCAGTCCTAGCGTGAGTGCTTGTGCGGACAACGTATTTTGTGAAAACTACGCTCATGTTCATGCCTTCGATCGAACTTCGCACCACAAAACGTTGTCGCAAATCAACTCTGGGTGCTCGCCGAAGTTCTTCGAATACGCACAGTTATGTTTGCCTTACGCAAGATCACTCGGCCAGTTCAAACATATTTCGAAACGATGTTCCGTACACGCGAGTTATCCTGTCACGATTATCTTTTCGTTACGAATACTTGCGACTACGAAGCGCCGCACACGCGTCCAATGCTTTCGAAAGCGTTGACACAGACTATACTCTGTTTCACCTTGTGTTGTACCGCAGTAAAGGCTACAAGCGCGAGCTCCTTGCTCTAGGGCACATCTCCGCGGCACAAGCTCTCGTGCACCAAGGGCAGCTGCCAACGCTATGAGCTCGCGCTTCTAGCCTTCGCTGCGGTACAACATAAGGTGAAACGGAGTATAGATCGAGCAGCGCAACTAAACGTGCAACATAGGAAGATTGATTTTGATTTGTTGGGCCATTAGCGTCCTAGTCCTAGTGAAGCTCGTCCCCCGTGCGCACGGATGAAGGCTGCCTCTTCCGCGCGGATCTGCCTCACCCAATTTATATTATTCACAGCATTGTTGGCATGCAACTTCACAACAGTGACTTACCTTGTTTTCTTGTTCATCTTTCGGTCCTCTTTGGCTGCATAGGGGGACGCAGCAGTGAGTCGGCATCGCACCGATTAAGCACTAGCCGAACGGTACGAAAAACCGACGCCGTAGTAATGGCGGATTTTGTGTAGTTCGCGCGTTTGGCACCAGAGGCGCTTACTTTTGGGAAGCCCCTATTACTAACAAGCTTTGACTTCGCCCGTGTGGCGTGTGTCGAATTGGCAGCATCTCTTTTGTGTTCCTTGGAGACCGGGTGATTCTTCGTCTACCAGTCTCACCGATTTAAGTCGATTTAAGTGGCGTTGAGTCTCCACAGCTCTTTGTGCACTAGCCCACTTTGGGAATCTGGAGGGGTGCCTTCCGATGTCCGGACACTTTTGCGCGTGCTGGCCTCAGGGTCTGGGAACTTTTTCCCCTGTATTGCGACCGTAGGTAGTCACTTGCTTCTCGGACGGAAACGTTGTAACAGGAGCTACCTAAATAGTTTGTCCATGTTTGACAAGTTCGCGAGTTACAGTAGAATTTCAATTTCAGCTGATGCTAAAAGCTAATTTCCCATACGTCATACGTCAAAAAGCGTGACAGAAATGATCGCGCAGCCATTTAATGGTTTTTTTTCGTTGGAGCAGCCAGCAAGCGCCTCAAAGTAGCCTCTGTGGTATTAGCGTGGCTGTCACGATCCTGAAAAAACTACACAATTTACATATTATCCTGATTTATCGCGTCTTTTTAATAAACAAGTAAATACACTAATCTGTGCGTTGGTTTCCAACACAATATATAATTGTACTGATTATGCTAAAAATCTCAGGGAGGCACGAGATGTGTTATGAATGAGCAAGGAACAGGCTGTGTGCGGTTGCGCGAGCCATTATATTTCCTAGAAATTGTTAAAATTCGCTTTGTCAAGCCCGTTATTATTGTGTCGTGCGGTACTTTCCGCACACGACATGTGTCTAGTCTCATCTACAACACATTCTGTGCCTCCTCGAGTTGATCAGAATGATTAAGACATGTGTAAACGTTTTTTTTCAAATGAGGAGTCTGCTTTTGAAATGTCGCGTTTTCATTTATTCTGGTTCTAAATGAGGTGCGTGACAAAGCGTTGAGTTTTACAGACCCTTGGATGGCTATGAGGCCCTTGTGATAACTGCAGGAGAAGGCAGGTTCTCACGAGCAATTATTAGCCCAATTATTTGCAGCCATCCGAAGAAAAAGAACCAATTCTTTGACACTCGAACGTGGCACCCGAGCGTCGTGGTGCCCGAGAGTGGTGCCTGAGCGTGGCGATCGAGCGTTGCGGCCCAGCGTGTCACCCAAGTGGCTCGGTTTTCTCAAAGTGATCCCAGCCACACAGCACATTCAGTGTTAAAATTAAATGACAGCATGGAGGTTTAAGTGCCGTCCCGACAAAGGCCACCTGGCAAGGGTGTCGAACCTGTCACTATTTCGGTTACGTTCGGATCGAACAATGTTGGTTTACATTCCAGCTCGGCTACGATTGAAGAAATCACCCCAAATATCAATTCCGTTCCCGATTCTGCCAACGTGAGCCGGTTCAAACCAATTTATAGTTGTACCTTTAATTACCGCTGACCATGCAAGCCATGCTGGTTCCACTTAGCCCGAGACGTAGAGTAAACGAAAGCATAAGTATGGTGTATAGCAGCCGCGTCCATTGGACCACTGAAGCATACAGTGCTGGGTCAATTCGTCCTTCGCGCTCAATGTGCTCCGGCAAGTTAGGCTACTTTTTAAAAATACATAATAATGTATCCAGCTTCTTTTTCATTAGGCGGTTTATGAGAGCAATGAAACTATGCAGGGTTACACGCGTAGATTTCTAAGGGTATAATTATTGTATTGTTCAAAGGATAAAGCGCCGCTCACATCTTGCGACCGAGTACAACCGAGTAAGACCAGACCAGTTTTTAGGACCGGATGCGCTATACAGCGGAGCTGATCCTAAGAGATCGCAAGAGGCTTAAAACCGGTCTGGTCTCTCTCGGTCGTACTCGGTCGCAAGAGTGATGAACGGGCCTTAACTATGAGCTCAGTGGATATTTACTATGATCGGGGAAGGAGTTAAATTGCAGCTATTTTACCGAACAACAATAAGAATAAAGGTCTGTTCACACTCTGCGACCGAGTACGACCGAGAGAGCACCAGATAGTTTTTAAGCCTCTTGCGATCTCTTAGAACCGGATGCGCTACAGCGGAGCTGGTCCTAAGAGATCTCAAGAGGCTTAAAAACCGGTCTGGTCTATCTCGGTCGTACTCGGTCGCAAGAGTGTGAATGGGCCTCTAGATATATATACTGATGTTGCTATATTTAAAGTTTAATTTTGCTTATCCTATTTATCGAATACCTCAGCATATAATGAAGCTTCGCACATTTATTTGACTATCAGCTCGGAACCGCGGACTCCCGAAGAAAATGCTTCAATGCCGTTATATGTTACGGTGTTTTGTTGTTGGCCAGGAAAACCTGGCGTTCTTTTTTGTTGCCGGCCCATTCATGCTCGCTTACAGCGCTGAAAGTAAAAATTTTAAACCGAATATGCATTTGTAAGCAGTTAGCTGCGGGCTGTCACTGCCAAACATGGAGATAGGAACTCGCTTCTGGAGTGCCACGCCCTCCATGGCGTCCAAAAATTAAGCAATGCCATTGGTGGTGGAGGAGTCTGAATAGTGTGTTTTGATGTCGGTGGTCGTTTTCGAGAACGGCTTGATTGTGCTTTTTTTAGCTTTGTTCCTACTAAAAGTATGTAAACGAACATTCGCTTATGTCGATTCGCGCGCTCTTTGTTTTCGTTCTTCGTCAGATAAAGCAAGGACTCCCGCTCTTGCTTCATTTGAAGTGATCGCGCTTTGTCGGAGGGGATCGTGAAGAAAGAGCGTATTCCTCCGAACAGTGCGCGAGATAAAGTTGCGTTACCGAGTTCCGAGTGATTGGATTTTGTTGACAGGAGGATGACTGAAGAGTGCTGAGATTGTGAGCGAGCTGCGGTCGTTTTAGATCTTTTAGATCTAAAATACCATGCTCTGCTTTGATCTGGAGAGTGGGTACGGAGGCAGAATGTTTTGGGAAGTGGCGTACCAACTTGTTTTTGAGTGGGGGGGGGGGGCAAACCAGACCCCCCCTCCCCCAGAGGCCGGAGGTGGTGCCCTTGGTATCCCTTCGGCGCCGCCGGACAGTGTTGGCCCTGCCCAGTGGCGGCTGTTTCAGGGGGGGGGTTCTTCGGGGACCGGGGCACGTCAAGGAGCAAATATCGGTTCTCAACGTTTCAAAAAACGTTCACTCCGGCCTGACATAATAAAACAGATAACAAAAACTCATAGACGTTTTGCCACTTATACGGGTGGCGTCTTCAGTACACACTGGCAACGGTGGAGGAACAAGTCTACCCGTTCAAAATATCCCCGTTCGGTTGAAGCCTGTCTCTGAAACAGGCTTCGTCCCCACGATTTTTATGACATCATCAGAGCACAGAAACAAGATGGAGACCCAAAAAGGAAAGAGCTAACCGACATCCACCGCTAGAAACTCTCCCGTTTCTTCCTGATCGTTCGCTGCGACTCAAAGATGTGGCAGCTGTGCACAAATTGCCCTCCAAGAAACTGTCTGAAGATCACGTGAGTTTATTATCAAAGGGCCGGAATTTCGCTGTAGCTCAAAAATGAGTTCAGAAACGGGATATCGTTGTGGAGGTTCAGGAGAGATTGCGTCACATTAGAGATGTGTCTGGTGTCAATCGGCAAGGAGCCGATTGTCAGCGTCTTGTCGAACGCCAGAAACACTTGTATACGTACCTGGGTGGTGGTGAGCGCGCGGCGTTGAGTGATCTCTAATCAGGCAGATCCATCGTGATCCTACCCGCTGATAAAGGTAAAGGCACAGTTTCGTTAGACCGGAAAGATTATGACGCGAAAATGTGCAAGATTTCGAATGACCTCTTTTTGTCTCCTTGAGCTGCGATCTCAGGGCGAGGTCTGAAAGGCAGCTTGTTGATCCTTTGCGGGTGTCAGAGACTAAAGGGCGTCTCGGCAGACATTGTACAGCCGGGCTTTGTTCGACGGACAGGTAGACTGGTTGGCCCATCTCCATCGTGGCCAGTGCATACTGATCTGTTCTATAAAGTTGTACGGTACAACGTTGTACGGTTAAAGAAATCGTGTGAACTACAATGCGGGGGACATGAGCACGCGATCGCGTTGCAGGTGTATTGCCATCGGCACAGGAAATGGCTTTTAGTGTTTTGAGCTGACTGGAAAGCACCGTGCTTGAAAGCAAGCTGTTTATGCATGGGGACTGAACCTGCAGCCTTTTCCTTTCAAAATATATGACTATGACTAGCTTTTGCAAACTTGTTTGGCCTGAGAGAAACAATTTCAGCAAGATAATCAGGCGAAATACGGCGTGTAGCAGCCAACATTGAGTGTCATTATTAAACTGATACCCGCTCGCTTGTGTTATCAATTGTTTACGTAAATTAACAAGTTACCTGTGTTGTGAATGTCCTTGGGGACTAGGTGGAACGTACTAAGCTCTTTTTTTATCACATTAAATGAGATCCCAAATGGGCGGTTGACGCCCGTTTAGGACAGAAATTGTATTTAATTGCATTTATTAACTGAAAGTGTGAATAATGGCCAACGCCTTCCCATTGGCAGACTTGCTAGTAGACATACATAAAAACAATAAAAACAAAAATGGTTTTTTTCGTTTAAACCGTTTTCAAAGTGCAAACTCGAAAATGACTGGGAATAGCATTAACTACATACATAGCGCAACTTTTTTTAAATAGGTTGACATATTTGTTGAAATATATCTGTCAACACCAAATAATTCGAAACTATTTATGTAGTTCTGAATACGGCCTGAGGGAGAACAGGAAGTTAGTATGTGCAACATGGATTGTGCTCTGATGATGAACATTTCTGCCGGGTACATAATCTTTACAAGCATGAAATGGGAGATACATGCGCACACGTAGGAAACTATTCAGATATTATGTGGAACATGAAATAAACGGACAGGAAAAACACGGCTGCCATTATTATTGGCAACATTTATTCACCTCGACGCCTGTACTTGCAGACGAAAAGGGGAGGGGAGCAGTAGAAAAGGGAAAGAGTGGAAGGGTCAGAGGCCAGATTCATAAAAACCTCTTACCTACGACAACTTAGCTACGAAGTTCGTAAAGTTACGATCATCGTAAGATGAGGCGAGAACGGTATTCACAAACGCGTTCCTAAGTGAGAGGAGGAAAGTTACGACATTTTACGGAGAAACGACGACTTCCGGTGCTGTTGCTATGGCGACGGCGTCTTCGGCAACACGAACAACCAATCGGAGAGCTCGGCATAGTTCGGAGCACGTGGATTTTTAATAACAAACACAGGCTGACTACTCGTTGATAGTCAGCTCTGTGCATGTCCTGTCCTGTCTGTGTGTAAATGTTTAGTGTTCAAGCTGTTTCTCATAAACACAGGCGGCCTTTCCACCACCGCTTGACTGGGGTTCGTGTCCGTGCAGTGATATATCGACGCTAACACGATTTAAACGCTTCGTTGACTGCTACGAAGCCAACACACCTGTCATTGTTGAAAGCGCCGTGCCAGTCGTTTGCAAAGCGACATAGATAGAAACCAATAGCCGCGGCGTTTTTCGCGGCCTCGGAAATGCAGGAGCGAGCCGACGTTAAAAAAGATAAGTTTGAACTACGAGAGTGTCAGCAAGAGCCACGCAAATACCTGTTCATACTCGGAGCGGACGCGAGCGTTCGATCGAAGTGCTGTATTCGCTCTGTTAGACCGCGTCTTGGCAAGCGCTTCGGGACCGATCTTTTACGATTGCAACTCGATACTGACATGACACTCGGCAAAGAAAGGTATGACCGTCATCGCGTAGCTAACACGAACTGTTATAGCTCGACAGTGATGTAGCGCCGTGTCAAAATAAAAATGGCATACTAATAACAAAGTGTACATACCGTGTTGCGAAGGTAATCCATGCGGCGTTTATTTGAGCTCTATATCACACAAAACAAGAAGGTAGAATCAATGAGAGTCCCTTTTCGACGACAGCGTTCGTCACCGCTGCCTCGGAAAACAAGGAGATCGAGAGGAAGAGATTGACCTCTGACATTTAGGTCAGCGATCAAACTATTCATACGGGAAGGGTCCACAAGGGTCGCGCGGGCATATTCCATTCAGCAAGCCAGCCGGGCGTGGGCAGACGGTCTTGGCCAAGGACCGTCGGAGCAATGCTGCGCCGGAGGTCGGAGCGGTCGGAGTGCCTGCTAGGCCTATTCTGCCGAGCTCGCTTGGTCGGTGGGATCGTTGCCTTTGTTGCTTTTCCCGGGTGTCTGTGGATTCAGCGTTGATGTTCGTCGTGGTCAGTTTCAAGTACTTCTTCCTTTTTTCTCTCTGCTTGAGGTCGGGACGCGCGAGAAGAGCATGTAGAAAAATAAATGTCCGTCGGTCGTCGCGACCAAGTAACTGTGCGATGCTGTCGGCCATGCTGATTTGATCGTAAAAAGTGCGTAAGACAGCTTCGGAGCTGTCGTAGGATTTTGTCGTAACCTGCGCAAAAGTTACGACAATTTCGTTTCGAGAATACGGATTTTCTCTCAAATATGTCGTACGCACTTTTTTTGTCGTAAGTTCGCTTTGAGAATCCGGCCTCAGGTCAGGACGGGTGGGTTGGGGAGACCTGCGCGAGAGTGGCATCCCCAAGGCCGACCGGTTCACGGCCGTCATGGATCGGGAGACGGTGGCGACGGCGGCGACGAGCTTAGACTCCGGGCTAAGAAGAGTTAATCTCTTTTCGAGGTACACTGATGAAGGGGGTACATCGCAGACGCCTCAATAATTTCACCTCCTCTCTTCGATTTGTGTCTACCGATCCCGGTGGTCGAGGGGAAGTCGTCGGAGTAGGTTCCACATTCCGAGGCGTGCTTGAAAATGGAGTGGTAATTTTCTCCGCGGCGTTGGCTGCAGCTTTCCATACCCCACATTGTCGCGTTCTCGGAAATGGTCGTTAAGGCAGCGCCCCGTTTGTCCTATTTACCCTGCGCCGCAGGAGTATATAGGGATGGAATACACGCATTCCTTGTCGCAAGTGACGTAGAGGGATCTGTGTGTATTCTTACAGATTTAAGTTTGACCGGGAACCGTGTTTGTCGGGTTGTTTATGATATGTTCCTATAATATCTGAATCGTTTAACCAACCCGTTCATCCTAGGGATATTAGTAGAAAACTATTAACTGTCAAGTAAAAGATATGGTATAAAATACCATGGTATGGGAACGAAAAAAGGCAATAGCAAAAGCTCCCACATCCATTGGCGACCATAAACATTTCTTATAAATAATAACTGGATAAATAAAAATAATAAATATAAATAAATATGAGCTGGATAAAAAAATAACTTGTATGAGCTGCTATCCGGCTCGTACAAAGTGGAAGACATTCTCGTAATTTACAAGGCTGAACCACCAATCTTTGCGCGGGTGGCACAGATTTATGGAACAACTGAAAGAGTCGCTCTTGTCTTGGAGATGCTGAGGGCACAACAGTTTTGTAGCCATGCTCATTCGTTTAAGGTTGCTGAAACAGACTTGTTCGAACTCTCGGTGCCTGGGAGGAAGCCTCTCATGGCAACGACTGAGACATGTATCTTGGGACGTATGTATCCCCGGGGTTGCGAAAGTTTTATTTTATTTATCCGTCATCTATTCGAGGACCACTTTTTGTATATAGATCGGCGTGTGAGCGTGTATTAAGTGCTTCTATAGAGTGGTAGATAAAATAATGTGTGCACTTTTTCACGTTGTCTATTACATTTTGTACTACATAGAGGAGGTGGTCGTTATAAAGCGTTAGCTTAGGCTAGCACCCCCTCAGCGAAACGAAAGTTATGTAAAAAGTTATAATAAAACACTTTAGGCGTTCAGATTTACTTTAATATGTATGTATTAAATATGTCAATACCATCGAAAAAACACGTTCCAGCAAACATTTATATAAGCGATTGTAGCGTTGCAAGTACAAAAAATCGATACCCCTACTTTTATCTTGTATTAAAAAATATTCACACCGTTATCATTTCTAACCTTCTTGACATTACTAGGTTGTCCTTCAGCAACTCGCCTAAAACGTATACATCAACTCATGTTTACAAACAAACCGGAGCGCCCCTTGGACGCCACCGGCGGCGCACATGCGATAGGGGTGTCAGGCAAGAAGCTCGCCGTCGCCCATAAACACACCATTGAAATACGATGTTGTCGGCGTCAGTGTGAGTCCCCCTGCCCTTTTTCGCGTTCGAATTGTTGCTTCTACGTAGCAATGCAT
>JAZHYW010040033.1:0-34212 GCA_037355805.1 Ixodes ricinus
GGAGTCCTATTTTGATGCTTTTGTGGCAACTGGTTTGTGACACTTACATAAAATTGAAAGAATAAAACACGGAGGACAAGCACGGGACAACCAGATTCTTTCATGGTTGTCCCGTGCTTGTCCTCCGTGTTTTATTCTTTCAATTTTATGTATTCATGTTCAACCCGCTCGCCTTTACCAGACCAGTGGTTTGTGACACCTACGCATTTATCTTTTTTCCCACTAGACACGGTATCAAGTACGAGCCAGCGGCTGTGCAACGTTACGAGAGTGCCTTGCGGGTCTTGGGACATGATATCCAGACATCGCACTGTGGCATTGTTGTTCAGCCTGACTGCCCCTGGCTCGGAGCGTCTCCTGACAGGACGACATGGGACCCGACCGAAGCAACTGCTCATGGGGTTGTCGAGGTGAAATGTCCCTATACTTTGAAGGATGGAGGCCTCGAGACTGCGGTAGACTTTTACATGGTGAAGGATACTTCAGGGGTGTACCGCTTGAACCGGGAACATAGGTATTACTACCAGATTCTTGGTCAGATGGCGCTTTCTGGCCTGCTGTGGGGGGATTTTGTTGTTTATTCCCACAAGTTTTTGATTGTTGAGAGAATTTATTTTTGTCAAGAGAAGTGGCTAGAATGTAAAACTACACTGGACAAGTTTTACTTCTCTGTTTTGCTGCCATACCTGTCCGAAAGTCGCACATAATTGTTTACTTATGCGACTTGTGGCCCGAATGTTTTCATTGAACATTGTCCTACTAATATGACATTTCATGCTGCACTCATTTGTGTACTCTTGTATTTTAGTGTCAATTATTATATATGTTCAAATGGCTGTCTTATAATATTGCAGTCAAAATTCACAAAAAAGTAGAAACTTTCAAGTTAAGGCCATCTTCTTTAGGACGTGTGAAGCAATCTGGTTGTGAAGCTTGCAATGATGTGGAACTTAATTGTTACCGAACACTTGCAGATGTCAACAAGATTTATAAGAGGGCTTCTTTTTTGTTATCAAAAGATAAATGTACACATCATGCAAGAAAGATGAAGTCTAGTGAAATGAAGTAGACGGAACAAGGGGGCAAGTGGGGAATCATGTTGAATGCAACATGTGTGCAAGAATGCAATGTCTTTTCTATGTAAATGAGCACAAGTCTGGTCAACAGAGTTATCTTCGCACGCCTTTTTTGCGTCGACTTTTCACAATTTTGACTGTTGCGTCTGTTCTGCTTTCAATGACTGTGATGTTTTTGAAGATGGTATGACATTTGTGAACTATACAGTCCAGAAGTAGATACGCCCCTGTCGTGGATCGAAGTGATCAGTCGTGCTTGTGCATCCTTTCATTTTCACACTAACTTTTTTGCCCGATGTAAACCCCTCCAGAGGTCAGTGAAACCTCATGAACCATGGCAACTGCACAATCACTTATTCTTATGTTTTATGTGACATTTGCTCTTATCCTTACCCTTTTCTGCGACTATAGTGCAGTGGCGTTTCCAATAAATGTTTAGCTGAGAGTTCAGCACTTGTGTCTATATGTCACTAACAAACTGCCCTTGTTTGGAAAAGGAGTATCAACTTTATAGCGAATGAAACAAATAAAATTGTCAGTTACCAGGGTTAGTGTTCTAAAAGGGGTTGTAGGTCATAAATACAATTTTCCTTCTGCGAGGTTCTCAAAACAGATCAGGATGGGGGCTTGACGCTTGCAGTTTTTTTTGTTTAAGGGTTCGATGTGGTACGCAACAGGCCACCAACTGCAGCTGCTTTATCCTCCAGGGCCGGCTTGCTCGAAGCAGCATCTCGGTTGAGACTGCTCAAGGAAAGCGTGGGAAGACTGGGGTGCCCAGCGGCCGAGACTCTAATAAAGCTCGAACACTAGCATTAAAAAGACTTTCTTTGCGCATTCTTAACAGAGACACTTCTTTGTGCAAAGCTCCAGTAGTCAACAGCAGCACCACATGCAGTCTGCTTTTTCTTGCCTCAACACCTTTGATTGAAAACAGCCTTGGGAACAGGTTAAGAATGAACCAGAAGCTCAACACGTGCGCTCGTTACCCCTCGTAGTGTTTCAGCTGCACGCTTGAAGTTGACGCAACAGAGTGCCAAGGTAGAACGCTCGCACTGGAGGCAGAGGCTCTGGCACATGCTTAGCCAGTGCCTGTCTATAGAACATTGCACCAGGGTGTTCTGAGCTACGTCCACATTCAAAATTACGAGCTGATATGAGGGTAACAAGTATGGCTAAGCTTACTTACTGAGCATGAAGAAATTGATCACCTGTTCTCCTTGTCTTTCAGATTTAAAACCTTGGTCTAAACACCAGTGTAGTGAAATGCACATATACAGCGCTCTAACCTAGGCGGTAACATATGCTCGACACTAGGCTTAATGACTAAAATGTGAAAAGCTACATTCTTGTATTCACTCTGCTGTGCTGTGTTCCAGAGTTGATACAAGTTGTATGTAAAACACGTACAAACAAGTTGAAGGAAAGCTTTATGATGTGGCAGAACTGCCAATGTCCTTAAACACATATGTACAAGTGATGCAAAAGAAACGCAGCTAATCTACGTCCCTGCTTCCATCTTCATGCTGGCGTAACAGGGGGCTCTGAAAGTTCGTCAGAATTGTACAGATGGTCCATATCTCACTTGCTACTGGGCCGAGTGAGAGAGGGATGGCTCGATCAAAAATATGGAAGCTCTTGATTCGCTGTATTCTCCTTTCAACGTGTATCCGCAGTGATGCAATCTTCTCAGTTTCCTTAACTTGGCTCTCTGTGAATGTCCCCTGGCCAAGGAACGGGGGATATTGAGCCTTACATCGATCTCCTCCAGGAGCTCAGAAATGAGAAATCCTTTATCGGCCATTACCGAGTCATTCTCATCGAAGGGGAGTGCCAGGAATCCGCTCTGCCGTACGCATTCTTTGTCTGACATTGACCCCAGAAAGAGCTGCGACACGAATGTCACAGTTCCATCTGGGGATATCCCGACAAGTCCCTTAAAGGTGTTTGACGACTTGTATGTCGAAAAACTTGCAGACTGAAGTACAAGGCTGGTGGGCACTTGGCACTTGACCTCCGTTGCATCGAGGATCACCCTTGTTGTTCGGTACTGCTCTGTAAAAGCAGGTGGCATATCCTCGTCCACTTCCTGCCGTGTCGCCCACAGGGGAAGTCGTGACAGGTGCTGATAGAGATAACTAATCCATGTGATGCAGAGTCGTGATACTGTAGAGGTCGAAATCCCAAATCTGAACGCCAAGTCCTTCTCGAGGAGGCCAAGCCTAAGGCGAACCAATATTAGGAACAGTTCGTCGTGAGGGTGCAAGCTTCGTGGCCGCCCTAGTTTACTACCCAGAGAGTAGGAGGTTGACCACACTTTGATGTTTTCCCCATTGATTCCAGGATTCACATACCGTAGTAGGTCAAGGTAGGCGTCGTAGTTTGGCAGTCCTGTATAGAACTGCACATCCTTAGGGCTGTCCTTGAAACATTCTATAGAAAACTTCCGGCTCAGTTTGTCTTCCATTTTCTTGTTCGATTCTTCTAGAAGTTCAATGTGCCTTGTCAACTTTAGGATTTCATTTTTGGCTTCGGCAAGCTCTTTTTGAACCTCCTGAAGATCAGACGTGAGCTTGCTCACATGTGCAGCTTGTTTGGCAACTTGCCCTTGAAGTGTGGCTACCAGCACGGATACCTCTGGATCTGGTGGGGGCTGGCTTTCAGAAGCTGTTGTGATGTCGTTCTCGTCGTCTGCGAGAGCAGCTGTCATGTCGACGGGGCTGCGGTTCACTGGTTGAGCGTTGTGCCTCTGAAGTTTTCTTCTCGGCACTTTCTGAGCTGAGAATCTGAATGTGCTGGGCACAATCCCTTCCTTTAAGAATTTCCTGCCATTCACGTAGCCTGGAAAGAAGTCGTCGTCCCTGAAGTGTTTAGAACACACTTTTGTCGACTGGGTCACCTTAAAATGCTTTCCCTCATCTCTCCTTACTGCAATAATCCACCTCTTGAACAGCTCCTTATCCTTTGGAAAGCCGAAGTAGGAAACCTGCAAGTGAAATAATGTGAGACATTATTTTGTATCACTGTTCTACTTGTCACAAAAAGCAAGCTGCTGAAAGTGCTTAATAAAGTCATGTTTCCCATCCTGCCTGTGCGTATGTTTGAATTGCTCTAGTGTTATATAATGGCACACACACATGACTTGTGTGTAACTGTGGCATGCAGTGTCATATAGTTGTGACCGAGGGGGCTTTATGCTAGGAGTCTCTTCTAGTCTTCAAGCAGTGTTTAAAACTATGAATGTGCACCTTGCCAAAGAATGCTGTCCCCGGGTAGAGCAGATCATTTTAGTTTCTACCTTTAGGTGAGGATCCTGAAGCATGCTTCACACTGCTTATGCACCGTGAAGCATACCAACAATAAATTCAGGGGTGTGGCGTAACAAGCACGGGCGCGAGCAGTCCTAGCGTGAGTGCTTGTGCGGACAACGTATTTTGTGAAAACTACGCTCATGTTCATGCCTTCGATCGAACTTCGCACCACAAAACGTTGTCGCAAATCAACTCTGGGTGCTCGCCGAAGTTCTTCGAATACGCACAGTTATGTTTGCCTTACGCAAGATCACTCGGCCAGTTCAAACATATTTCGAAACGATGTTCCGTACACGCGAGTTATCCTGTCACGATTATCTTTTCGTTACGAATACTTGCGACTACGAAGCGCCGCACACGCGTCCAATGCTTTCGAAAGCGTTGACACAGACTATACTCTGTTTCACCTTGTGTTGTACCGCAGTAAAGGCTACAAGCGCGAGCTCCTTGCTCTAGGGCACATCTCCGCGGCACAAGCTCTCGTGCACCAAGGGCAGCTGCCAACGCTATGAGCTCGCGCTTCTAGCCTTCGCTGCGGTACAACATAAGGTGAAACGGAGTATAGATCGAGCAGCGCAACTAAACGTGCAACATAGGAAGATTGATTTTGATTTGTTGGGCCATTAGCGTCCTAGTCCTAGTGAAGCTCGTCCCCCCGTGCGCACGGATGAAGGCTGCCTCTTCCGCGCGGATCTGCCTCACCCAATTTATATTATTCACAGCATTGTTGGCATGCAACTTCACAACAGTGACTTACCTTGTTTTCTTGTTCATCTTTCGGTCCTCTTTGGCTGCATAGGGGGACGCAGCAGTGAGTCGGCATCGCACCGATTACAGCACTAGCCGAACGGTACGAAAAACCGACGCCGTAGTAATGGCGGATTTTGTGTAGTTCGCGCGTTTGGCACCAGAGGCGCTTACTTTTGGGAAGCCCCTATTGTTTATACAATTAGATTTTTTTTTTGGGGGGGGCAGAACTGATCATTTGATCACTATTGTTACTAGTCCCATTTTTGACGAGGCGTATTTTATATCTTGATTACCCTTTTTCTAACCTCGAGTTATTGTGTCGCAATCGATTTTTTTAATGCGAACAGCATTCTTTGGATACTTCACGCACTTTTCGTCTATCTATGTATCTATCTGGCCATATTCTAACCTCCTACGCCGCGGGTCGATAAATAAATAAAAAGACCGGCGCCGGCTGGGATTCGAACCGTTGACCCTTTGATCAGCAGGCAGACGCGCTAACCACAGAGCTATGAAGGCAGTCATTCAACGCATTCTCAACGGATGTTTATATCTTTACATAGACGCGCTTGACAGCGCTGTCACAGCTACCGGTGCGCGCGCGTTCCATGCACGAGGGCTCATTCCGCTTTCGTGAGGCTGAGCACGGCCGCTGCATCACCGTCCGAGCGATAATCATTCCTGCAAGGATGGGTTCTGTTAGTGGACAGCGCCGGTAAACGCGTCCTATGGTAAAGATATAAACAACCGTTTAGAGTACCGTTGGTTGAGACTAGCTGAGACGCCAGAAAGTCTGGCTCGGTACCATTTTGAGTGTTTGTGCGTATGGCGCGTGCTTTGCTCGCCTTCCTAAGTGACACAAACGCACGTGCTGGGCTGCGGAGATCGTGCGCAGGGCTGTGAAAGTGTCAACAAATTTAGAATCGCCTCCAAGAGTGGGCTGGCGTATCTAGAGTAAAGCGGCCACCTGACGAACGCGCATAACTCCGCACCGTTTGATGCTATTCGCATTAACGTAGATAATCATTCCCAAAGGATGGGTTCTGCTGATTTTATATGGGAGCATTTATTTGCGCCTATTAATCGGTAATAAGAGAAAGGTACAACACCTGAATTTTAATGACAACACAGAGTAAATAATGTCAAGGATAAATTTTCAAGGAAATAACTTGTCAATAGAAAAAGGTGATGTGTGATCTTGAGTGAGTTTCGTCTCGAGATGCTATTATTCGTTCGCATATTATACGCCCTCAAGGCTTATTTTAGGTGAAGGAACGGTTTGCTTAATCTTTTTTTTATTACTTGACTTAACATCGATGCAATTCAGATGATATAATTACATTTGCAATTTATGATTACTCTTTTGATTAATTCGTGTTATTATTGCTCCAAATGATATCTAATGAACTCAGTTGACAATATTATTCCTGTTTTGATACTTCGAGTTACTTTTGACCCATTGGCCATAAATTCGAAGTTAAAGCCATTGTGATGACACCATTACTTTTAGCTAATATTCAACGAATTGAAATTTGATGTGATGATTATTGAGATTATGATTACTCTTTTGATTACTTCGAGTTACCAAACATTCCTGTCGACGTGTGGTTGTTGCCCTTCAGTTATCAAAGCGATCTCAAGGGGTTATTTGCAGCAGTTGATACCCCTGACCTGCGTACGTTATCAGAACAGCAACTTGGTAACCAGCTGTTGACGCAGCTTCGTTTATACGAACTTCACGGAGCTGACGTTATTTCTGCTGAATTGTTCAAGGGACGTACTTTGGAAGCATTTGTTACCCTCCAGATATAGTGTTGACCTTTTAGAGCGCAGCTCTTAGGCGCCCGTTTCCGGCTTGAGCGGCGTCGCCGTCGGTGTAACTGCGGCGACACTTCGGCATGGTGACGCTTCGGCACCGTGCCAAACGTCCGCGCGGAGTCACGTGACGTCACGGGGGTCACGTGACCCCAGGGGACGTTAAGTGACCCCCCTGAGGTTACGTGACCCCTGTGAGGTCAAGTGACTCTCTGTGAGTTCACGAGGGTCACGAGACGTCGCGAGGGCCACGTGACCTCGCGATTACGCCGACGGCGACGCCGATGCTCGGACGGAGGAGTAGCAGGCAGAATGAGGAGTTGAGGAGGAGGGTTATACCCTCCCCTTAGTACCCTTCTTTCCACCTCCTTAAGAGCTGTGCTCTAACTCGGCGTTACAGGGTTTTGTAAACGGCTTTCGCTTTTTGTTATCAAGTAATTAGTTACTCTAATTCACCACGTTTTTTACCAGGAGTAATTGTAGTTGTAATCAATTATTTTTTCTCATCTGTTAACCCATCGACCTTTGCTGCAACTAATTTGATTCATCAAACATTTGGTGCTTATAAGTAGTTCGCTTCTCGGAATGTGCTGGCTCACATTAACGCGAACATCCAGCCATGCAGGGGCTTGACAACTAGATCACCAAGGTGAACAACCATTAGAAAGTCCCTTTAATGATCAAGCCCTTTACTTCTGAACAGAAAATGACGATCAATCGCATGAAATCAACTATTTTTGCATTGCGATGTTTCATTACGCATACAAAAATGCTTGAGCAGTTCGATCGCACTATTCGGAAGTATTTTGATGAAGGTCATGCGGAAAGGATCCCTCACTCGTAGGAACAACCGAGAAAACGTCTACTCCCTACTGAAACATACATCAGGCCGAGGGCTGGTGTGACTTGATGTGACACCAGACTTTTTCACGGATGTGATTTCGGAGATTTTCACACCAGCAATCTCGCGTTCTTGTGTGACACTAAGAATCCGGTGTGCTGGTGTGACAGCAGCAATCTGGTGTTCTGGTGTGACGCCAGCAATCTGGAGTTTTGGTGTGACACTAGCAACCTCGTGTTCTGGTGTGACATAAGGGCCGTGGTGTTTTGGTGTGACAGGGCTCTGGTGTTCTGCTGTGACATCAGGTTTCGTTGCGGTGTGATGCCAGAGCGCCTGTTTACTGGGTGTTGCTTTACTCACAAAAAAGGGTACAATGATATGTTCGAGAATAACGCTGCTGTCATTGTTAATTTATTCAAAAAAGCAAAAAAGCAGAACAGTGAAGCATCGGCCGGTTTACTGTTGTAGGGAGTTGGCCGTAATGAACTGGAGCTTGTCCGGAGCCACTCCCCTGCGTCGAAGAACCTGACGCCCCATAGTTCCACAATGCTTGGCCTTTCAGCTCGCGGTTGACTCGTGTCTTAGTTACTGATCCGTTTCGCGTACCCGTCCGTGCCTGTTATCTCCTCTTCTAACCCTAATGACAAATGCACCAGGCAATTCTGGTGTGACATTAAAGAATCCTGGCGTGACACCAGAAGATCTGGTGTGCCCACCAACAATGCTGGTGTTTCGAGCACACCAGTTTGGTGTGCCCTCCAGCAGTGCTGGTGTATCGAACACACCAGACTGGTGTGCCTACCAGAAATGCTGGTGTACCCGCACACCAGCCTGGGGGCACACCAAGAAAGTCCGGCGTACCCGCAACCAGCCTGGTGGGCACACCAAGAAAGTCTGGTGTCACACCACATGGACTCATGTCCCCATCAGGCAGCCTGGTGTGCACACACACAGTTTGATGTTACCCCAGTGTTGTATATTTGTTGACTCTTTTCCCCGTCGGCGAGCGTGTTTTTGATTTGTTTGTGTGACGCCCCTTCCCCCGACGTGGTGCCTTGTTTTCACCCGTCTTTGTGGTCGCCGGAGACCCCGCGGCGGGCTTCTTTGAAACTCAAAAGTGTTCCCCTCGTCCCCAGCACTTTCCAGGCCGGCCTTGAGCAGCTTGGGATGATCGCCTTGTCGGGGGTTTCCGTTTCCTTTTCCGCCAGCATTTCTGTTGAAGTTTCAGAAAATAAAGGAGTCTTCACTGTGTCGAAGCCGAAAATATGTGTGTTGGTGAACTTTCCGGACTATCAACGAGCAAAGCATAGTTAGACATGGTTTGTTAGGAAACCAACAAAGAAAGCTAGTAATTATTACAGTTTTTGGTGCAATTATGACAGCAGCGTTATTGTAAAACTGATCATTGTACCTCTTTTTGGGAGTAAAGCAAATCCCAGTCAACAGGTGCTCTAGTATCACACTACAACAAAACCTGATGTCACACCAGAACACCAGAGTTTTGTCACACCAAATACCACGGCCCTGATGTCACATCAGAACGCCAGAAAACCAGATTGCTGGTGTGAAAATGTTTGAGATCACATCCGTGAAACATTTTGGTTTCACTCAAGCCACACCAGCTGGTATTTTTTTCACTAGGGAAGGCATCATATTCGACAAATGGCTCGATTTCATTGTCCAGCGCTTTCAGTGAAGTTTCACCCCATTTTGGTTTCACTCAAGCCACACCAGCTGGTATTTTTTCACTAGGGAAGGCATCATATTCGACAAATGGCTCAATTTCATTGTCCAGCTCTTTCAGGGAAGTTTCCCCCCTTAAGTAGAAGAATATTGCATTTTTCTTCGAGCTCGCCGACGTCGGTTGAACCCGTGGCCAGAAGGACGCCGATGTCGTTGATCATCGTTGTTGTTGCGGCTCGCACGGTAGTCCACTTTCGCTTCAGGCGGTCGACGCCCTCCTAGCTCGTAGTAAGCATAATCTGGCTGTTAAGTCCCGGTTTTCGGTACCAAAAACTGTAATACCCTAATGAAAAATACACCAGGCAAACCTGGTGGGACATAAGGGAATCCTGGTGTGACACCAGAAGATAGGGTGTGTCCACCAGCAATGCTGGTGTATCGAGCACACTAGCCTGGTGTGCCACCAGCAATGCTGGTGTATGAGCAAACCAGCCTGGTGTGCCCACCAGAAATGCTGGTGTACCCACACACCAGCCTGGGGGCACACCAAGAGAGTCTGGTGTCACACCACACAGGCTCATGTGCCCACCAGGCAGCCTTGTGTGCCCACCATGCAGTTTAACGTTACACCAGTGTTGTATTTTTGTTTACTTTTCCCCCTATCCACGAGCGTGTTATTGATTAGTTTGTGTGACGCCCCTTCCCCCGACGTAGTGCCTCGTTTCCTCTCGTCTTGGTAATTACCGGAGACCCACCGGCGGGCTCCTTTGTGCTCAAGAAGTTTCCCCTCGGCCCCTGCACTTTCCAGAACGGCCTTGAGCAGCTTGAGGCGCTCGCCTTTTCAGGGGTTGCCCTTTCCCTTTCCGTCAGTATTCTTGTTAAAGTTTGAGCAAATAAAGGAGTCGTCTCTGTGAGTTGAAGCTGAAAAGATGTGTGTTGGTGCGCTTTCCTTACTTCCAACAAGCTAAAGATAGGCATGGTCTGGTAGCAAAACAAGAAAAGCTACTGCCTACTAGGAGCCAGGAGGGCGTCGACCGGCTGAAACGAAAGAGGACTACCTGCGAGCCGCCACAACAAAGATCATGAACGAGATTGTCATCCTGCTGGCCCCGGATCCAACCGACATCGGTGAGCTCGAAGAAAGATTTGATATTCTTCTACTTAAGGAGGCTTCTCTAAAAGAGCTAAACTAGAAAATAGAGTCATCTGTCGAATATGATGCCTTGCAAAGGAGATAACTGGCGCGGAGGGGTACGCGGAACGGATCAGCATAATTAGGACACGAGACAACCGCAAGCTGAAAGGCTAGGAATTGCGGAACGACAGGGCGTCCGGTTCTCCGATGCAAGGCAGTGGCTCCGGACAAGCTCCGTTGATCGCGGCCAACTCCCTGCAACAGTAAAGCTTCCTAAGCTTTACTGTTATGCTGTTTTGCGTTTTTGAATAAAGTAATTATGACAGCAGAGTTGTCAAACTTATCATTGTACCCTTTTGTGAGTAAAGCAACACCCGGTCAACAGGTGCACTGGTATCACACCAACAAGCAACACCAAATTTCTGGTGCGACACCAGAACACCAGATTGCTGGGGTAAAGATGTCCCAAATCACATTTATGAAAAAGTCTGGTGTCACATCAAGTCACACCAGTGCTCAGCCTGGTGTATTTTTCACTAGGGCAAGTACTGGCTTTCTTTGTTGTTATGCTACCAAATTTTGTCTAACTTTCTTAGATCGTCTGAATTCAAGAAAGCGCACCAACAGACATAATTTCGGCTTCGACTCATAGAGAAGAATTCATTATTTTCTCAAACTTCAGCAAGAATACTGGCGGAAAGAGAAAGGGAAACCCCGAAGACGCGAGCACCCCAAGCTGCTCATGGGTGGCCGTGAGAGTGTGGGACGAGAAACACACTTTTCGAGCACAAAGGAGCCGTCGCAGGGTCTCCGGCGACCACCAAGACGGGGGAAAACGAGGCATCACGTTGGAAGAAGGGGCGACACACAAATTATTCAAAAACACGCTCGCGGACTGGGGAAAATTAAACAAAAATGTAACACTGGTGTCACAACAAACTGCGTGGTGTGCACACCAGGCTGCATGGTGGGGACATGATCCCGAGTTGTGTGACACCAGACTCTCTTGGTGTGCCCACCAGGCTGGTGCGCGGGAACACCAGCAATTCTCGTGGGCACGCCAGCGTGATGTGCTCAATACACCAGCATTGCTGGTGGACACACCAGGCTGGTGTGCCCGATTCACCAGCATTGCTGGTGGGCACATCATATCTTCTGGTGTCACGCCAGGATTCTTTGATGTCGCACAAGGATTGCCTGGTGTATTTTTCATTAGGCCGCATACCACATCACGCGGTCGTTCGTAAGGAAGCTGTAACAAAAAAACAAAAACTCCGAGCTGTGTTTGTTGCGTTATCGCATCTGAAAATCAAGCCTTATTTGAACAAAATTCGTGACAGAGGTCAAAAAGAGTTCAAACGAATTGCTTCAAATGCTTCTCAGGTTTCGTTGTAGCCTGTTATTCTGATCGTATAAATCCAGAAGGCATTCTAACAAATCGGCATTCGTCATTCGGATCGTAATGCACTTCGCTCTCCTAGGTAGACAAACTCCCATCCAAGACAATAAAAAGGACCACACGTTTTCCTCGAAGCGTCTTCCAACCCAATTATACTTGCAGAAACTCGCCACCATCACATCATATCTATGAGGGTGCGTTATACTGTCATTGTGGATACTTTCCTAAAGTTCTCTTATGCAGACGACTTGGGGCTGGAAAGCTCACCGGAGACGACGCCTTAAAAACTACCAGCACACAAGTTCAATACAAACTAATGCAAAAATGGAGCGACAAAAATGGTCGTCCGATTTGTCACCCTTACAGAACCAATTTCTGCGCGATGGATTTGCATATGACAATGCCGCAGAAAAGACCGAAACAGTGAACGTGCTTGGAGTTCTGTGGGATCGAACCAAAGAAGAAATCATATTTAACCAACACATTCTGCCGATTTGCTTGACAATGCAACCATGCAAGTCCGGAAGCAAACCGTTCTTTAGGCGTCCGCCCGGGTCTCCGATCAATTTGGCTACCTTGCACCATTTCCTGCTCAAGCAAATTTCTTTTTAAGCACTCATGTTGCGCAAGTGCTCGCATGACGAAGAACTTTTAGGTCTTCGCCCCACGAGCTTTTGCGCAACCAGAGTGCTTACATTATTGAGTCCTTCATGTTCGAATCAAGTTTCGCTCTATTCTTCCGAGTTCTACGGCTTCTCCTCTTAACTCAAATTGGTGCAGACCATTCCATTCAGCTTCATGTGTTTACGGACGGCAGCCCACGGGCTTATGAAACAGTGATATACATACCGACGCTTTCGAATGGCTTACTGAAAACATTGCTTTCGATATCTAAGAATCAAGTCGTCCCTTTGAAACCAGTCACTACCACGGCTCGACCTTCTTGCCAGCGTACTAGCAGCACGCCTACTCAACTACAAATACAAGGTCCATGAACTCGAACGCAATCCAGCGTATTTCTGGACAGACACCAATATCGCACCAGACTGGATTGCTGACAACAACCCCAGTTGATGGCGGCTTTTATCGGCAACAGGGTAGTCGAAATCAGGCGTTTCACCAATTATTTACAGTGGCGAGACTGTTCCAGCAAGGACAATCCAGCCGACCTGTTGACTTGTGGCGTCCCAGCACCGATAGAACAACGTTGCATGATATGGTGGAATCGGCCCCCTTTGCTTGCGTGACGCGAAAGAGCCTGGCCTTCCAAGCAATTGAAACTGAAAACAAAACAAAATCCCACTGCAAGAGTCAAGACTACAGACAGCCACATATCCGTTGGTTATACCGAACCACATCTCACTACTTAACCTAAAGACGTACAGCAGCCTGACTCGTACACTACGTTTTACCGCGAGGGCGCAAAGTTTAAAGCATATTACCTTTTCGTTTGCGCAGCAATTCAGCACCTTACCAACTACGGAAATAACTCGAGCAGAAGTCTACTGGACCATAAAGAGTACATACAATGGAAATTCTAATCGAAGTTGCAGCGCTACAGTCTAAACCAAGAGTATCCTTAGCTTCTAGTATGGCAAGCCTCAATCTATCTCTCGGCGGCCATAGATTAGTAAGTGCTGGAGGTCGCTGGCCGCAGCTCGACGTTCCAGAAAAGGTTAAACATCCAATTTTACTTCAAGTAACCACCGGTGCATGGAGATTCTTATACTAGCAACGATCGTCCACCTTCCTCGTGGAGTAATTCAAGACACGTTCACGGAACCACAACAGAGGTATTGGATTGTAAAGGGTTGTCACGCACTGAATAGAGTGCAGCACACCTCTTTCCGCTGTCGACGCAGACAACTACAACAATAGGAATCACCCATGGCTTCGCTACCACGAGAACGCATAACATATACAATCCCCATTTGATGTCGTTGGTGTAAACTTCTATGAACCGATGTATGTGCGTGCATCACCAATAGAAAAGTTCTGCGGTTTTGTTTTAGTGATGACACGCGCTGTACATTTAGACCTTGCTTCCGCCATGTAGGCTGATAATTTCTTCTCGAATTAGGCCAATTTGCGTCCCGACGAGTATTGCCTTCTGTAGTTTACTCCAATAAAGCCAAAACTTTCAATCACTCTGTCCGTGTCTTGAAGATGCTTGACACAGATGACGTGCAGGACAACTTCAGCGGACGCTGTTTTCAGTGTGGATTAAACATCGAGCGGGCACCATGGTAGCACGGATTGGTGGGAAGGGATAATTCGGACCGCCAACTTAACTTACGCAGCTAAAGTTTGAAGAGCTTACCATTATAGTCTATCAAGAAGAAGCCGTCGTGAACGGCCGTTTACTACACCCACAACAGCAATGATCCTGAGGAATAAGCTGCCCGAACACCATCACATTTTCTCCTAGCCAAGCGACACTAACATTTTCCCATAGCACACAAACCGTACCGCAAAATTCAAATGCTACCTAATTAGGCCGTCAAGCTCGCTATTGCTACCGTTTATTATTAAACTTCAGAAAACGCTGGAAGAATGAATACTAACTGCATCTCGACTCCGCAGAAAAGAGCCAGCCACGGTCACTCGACGGATCAAGACAGGATATACTGTCGTCTTTGAAGACAACTCGCAAGTACTTATATGGAAGTTCGGACGTGTTATCGCCTCAGACCCAGGCGGAAACAGTACCAAGAACCTACATCACTTCTTCGCCTTGTGAACGGACAAGCAGGCGTCATGCTATTCAATGTCTTTAGTTTCATGAAGCAAATTTGCGAAGAAAGCTATCAAAACCAATTCAGTTCGATATAGTTGCATTTGAATGACAAAACTGAACACTTTTTTGTGATTTGCCACAAAGTTTCTTTTTAACTTGTATTGAATTGTATCGAACGTTTAAGGTCATTTTTTAATCCCACAGTTTTCTTTTGTTGCCTCTTAATACTAAGGGTGCGTACTTCAAAATGTGAGTCTACAGAGCTTCGACGTTGTGGCCGGCGCTGGAGGTGCTCGTTGATTGTGAGATCAGCTAGCAGGAAAAAGAAAAATAGACTAGAGGAGCACAAGAGAGTTAAATGGCCACCAGTGGAACGAACGCGCCAGCGTTTCATCCCAAACAATTAGTTTACATACCGGGAAGGCGGGGGTTGGGGGGAGGGGGGGCGGGGTTACGTCCACCCATGGGAGTGTTCTTTCACATCCATCTGGGAGTTTTACGTGAGCCCACGGGAGTATTCTTTCGCATTCATCTAGAAGTTTTGCCATGAACAAACAGGAGTATTCATTCACATCCATCTGAGAGTGGTTACGTCGACCCAAATGAATATAATTTCATATACGTCTGGTTGTTTTTGCAATATTTAAAGGATTTCTCCAGTCTGGCATGGTTAAAGAAAGGACGTAAGAAAGTAGCGTTATCCACGAAATACATTTCTTGCACACATCATGCATGCATAGTCCAAAAAGTATGAATGCCAAAGCTATTGAAGTTGTTGAGGGAAGTAGATGGGAAAAAGAATTGGAAACTTTCATGTGTTGCGTCTGCAAGGAGGAGAAACTGAATGCCTTCAAATATAACAGACATCTAAAACCTTCAGAAATCGCAACTCTTTGCAGTTAGCAATTGCATCCGAAATTTGTCTTAACTCGGAGCTAAGCCAAAGCACATATCTGCGTGACTACACATATTAAAACAATATGCATGATTATCATCCAGTTTTGGCAGTGAAAGACGCCCTTGGGTTACTCTACAGAGCATTATGTCACTCTAAAAAAGTAGATGCAGCCCCAAAGTTTAAAAGCAAAAACAGAAAAGCTGAGTGAGCGAAATAGAAGATTTAAAAGCGACTAAAAATAAAAAGCAAGAACACACCTAGTGAAACCTCACGTAGACTATTTTTTCCGCCATTTATATAAAAATATGCAATCATCTATGTATCTAATGGGTGTCAATTACGCTGGTTCCTATCCATTGTCATAAATATCTAGTACGCCGAGTAAAAAATATGTGAAATGCTGTTCCAGTCAACTGTAAACACTGTGGACATTATGATAGAATGCAACTAAATTTGAAAAAAAAATCATTGGGCGATACTTTAGAAAGTAAGGCAGCAAATTCTTGAACCGCGTCGAAAACCACCATTAGAACTCATTTGACAAGCCGTACAGGGGTAAGCAGAAAGAAGAACTGAAGTCAAGTAGTGGCAAACACATCACACGATTCCAACACGGCAGTGCCTATATGACCGCGAGTAAATTTGTCCGTAAGATTCTACTAAACACTCCAGTAAAACAAACTCTCGTGGGAGAATCAAAAAGTATTTTACAAAATATATAAACTGCGAACATCTGTACTGTTACATCAGGCAGATGTCAAGATGGTATGCAGTTTTGGCTAGACTTGCCCACCATATATCTGGGCATTGCCTTAAAGATGGATCGTATTGGTCATTGAAACATTTTGGCTGAGCACGTTTTTCACATGCCACATATATCTACATAATGAACCAATGCACCCCGAGGCCGTTTAGCCTGCATTCAATATATGCTCGAATGACTATGATAAGAATCATGGTACATTCTAAGCGACTGCCACACCAAAGGCAGTTCGTCTCTTGTAATGCTACAACCCCGTCATTTATCTAGGTGTTTGCTTTCTGTGGCATCATGATTACTCTATCTTTTTCAGCACTAAACGCACGTTCTGTTAAACAAGAAGATACAGCACATTCGTGTCACTGTGAAAAATAAAACTCTCTGACTGATGAGGACTCTTGTGTGGCAAGAGCGCATGTTGCCTTTGGTGTAAAATTGGCTTTATGTTTAAGGCACACTAGCATAAAGGTGCTGCAGAAGTCGCATTCGCTCTGTAAAAGTATCATCTCCAGTTCCTTGAAACACGGCTTCCCGTCGCACAGTCCCCAAAAGCCTTGTTCAATTAACATCAGCATCCATGGACCTTCGTGCATGGTCAGCATGAAAAACCTAATCTGCAGCAAAAAGGCACGCCGCTCCTGACAACAGCACAGAGCCGTGAAAAGCCACCTATTTTATATTCGTAACCAGACCGCTCCCACTGCCGCCATAAGGAGTTAGTGCAATCTCGTTCTAGTAAACAAAAGGAGATTGCAGAAACAAATTAAATACAACTACAGTGCTACATACTTAAGATGCAATGTTTTAATTATCAATTTCGGGACAAGCTTAATGACATTTAAAGGCTTATAATATCATTTTTACATTCACTGTTTATATATACCGGGTGTGTTTTTTTTGTTTGTTTTTTTAATTAACAAATTTGTTTTAAAAAAGCCGTGAAAGTTACACTTATGTCGTTTCTGCAGGTGAGTTATATGGTCAGGGGGACATAGTAGAGGGGCTAATCGTAACGATCAGTCACATAATTATTTAAAATTCGGTAGTTAACTTTGTAGTTAATAAAATGAGACATATGGTTCCAATTAGAAACTTGCTGAGCGTCATCGGAAACCACTAAATCAACCCTTTTAGAAGGACATAAAGCAGGGTAGCATTTTATGGCGTTCCAAAAGAGCTACTCAATTTGGACAAGTTTCTAGGTTTCGCATTCTTATTTGAGAGCATCTTTGCGCCTGCAGTCCTGCCCCCCGGTGGTGGCGGCGCGAAGCCGCCCCTCGCCTCCATCCTAGCATGGAGGGAAGTTTGGCGCACATGTGTTGCGCATCTCGGCCAATGGGGAGCAGCACCCCGGGCGCAGAGATGCGCTCCGATAAGAATGCGAAACCTAGAAACGCGTCTAAATTGAGCGTTTTTACGGAACGCCGTAATATACTTCCCCTGCATTATATCCTTCTAAAAAGAGTTGATTCAGTGGTTTTCGATGACGCTGAGCAAACTTATAATTGGAACCGTGTGTTTATTTTCATTAATTAAAAATGCATTTAACGAGTTTTAATTAATTAGCTGACTGAAGGTTACTATTAGTCACCTATACTATGTCCTTCTGCTGGAGTTGTGACCTTATAACTCACCTAACGAACTGCATAAGTGAAATTTTCACGGCTTTTTTAAACAAACCTGTTAGTAAGTATATATATATATATATATATATATATATATATATATATATATATATATATGTATGTATATACAGAGTGTTTCACGAAAGGGACAAACCATGAAGGACTACGCGTCGGCGCAGACTTGTGTCAGTTGGTCCGGGCCAGGGGCCATTTAGGATAAGGGACTAAACGTCCGAGCTAATTAATTCGGTTAATTATTATTTGCGTTAATTAACATTTTAACTATTGTGATTAATGGACATGGTTCCAATTAGAAACTTGCTCAGCATCGTCGAAAAACACTAAATGCAAGTAATTACAGAATGACAGAAGCAGAACTTTGAACGCGTTTGAGAAGCCGTACGCGACAGGCTTTAAAGTTACGGCTTGTTATCGGAGCGCATCTCCGGCCTCAGCACACCGCGCCCCGGAGAGATAGTGCATCCAACCTCTGCTGCGCTGTCATTGCGCGACGCAGCAGGGCTGGTTGCACTGTCTCTCCACGGGGCGCGGTGCTGCTGGGCGGAGATGCGCTCGATAACAAACCGAAACATAAAAACTCCGTCGAATATTGAACGGTTTTTCAGAGAGCCGTAAATGCTTCCCGTGCCTTGCGTTCTGAAATTACTGTTGATTTAGTGGTTTTTGACGATGCTGAGCAAGTTTCTAATTGAAACTATATGCCCATTAAACCCAACAATTAAAAAGTTAATCACCCAAAACTAATTAACAGTATAATTATCGTCGGACTTTAATATATTTTCCTTACTAAAGCGTCACCTTGCCCAGGACCGCATATGATCTAGTTTTCAGTGTTTTTGTATGGCTTTGCTGTTATGTCGAATAGAACACCTTTATATAATATACTGTATATATATATATATATATATATATATATATATATATATATATATATATATATATATATATATATATATATATATTGTCTCGAAATGACAGACGATGCGGCAGGAGGAAATGGAATGAACTAAAGATCTAGTAGAGGCGAACTTCTACCAGAAACGAAAAAGAGGAACATAACTCGAGAAAGCAGCAGCGAGCATGGACGGTGCATCGGCGTAACAGCTTGCTATCCCGAGAGAAAATCAGTGAACGAATTGGTGATACCGTGCACGGTTCTTTATGTACTATGCTCGTTATCTGGAATATTCGACCTAGAATGTTTGAGAATGAGCTAGGCCGAGAATAGTATGGCAATCACTCTGGCCTCTTATATTGTATGCTCGGGATAATGGTATACGCGAATTTACTAGATGAACGGAGAAGCTATCTTCTCGATCCAGCACACGGCATTACTCCACCCTTTAAAAAGCGCATCACCCCGATGCAACACAGCACAAAACAAAACAATGCAATGCTATAAACGTCCTTGGAATACGGAATTCCACAATCCTACCGAGCGTACAACGGCTTGACTTGAACGACGTAGCCTCATCGGGTTGTGGTCCGCGCCATGATGTTGTTTGCGTTCCGCCGAGCACCACTTCGTAGTTGAGCTTCCCGAGGCGACGAAGTACCTTGTACTGTCAGAAGTACCGTTTCGAATAGTGTTTCGCTGAGGCCGCTGCGACGAATGTGTGTCCACACCCACACCCGGTCTCCGGGCTGGTACAAAACGTCTCAACGACGACGGTTTTAGTGGCCAGCGTCTTGGTTCCGAAGTCGCGCCAGCTGGCGAAGTGCTTTGGCCTGTTGAGCAACCACGTGGACGTCATCGCTCCAATCGGCAGCTGGGCACGTCGAGCAGCATCGCGCCCAGAATGGTTGTTTCTTTCCGACCATGTACCAGCTGGAAAGGCGTAACATCACTGGTCTCCTAAACTGCCGTGTTGTAGGCAAACGTGACGTAGTGTAAGATCAAGTCCCACGTCTTGTACTTCACGTAGACGTACGTGGCAACCGTCAGCCCGTTAGTCTACTGATGGTGCACCGTCGTTCGACGATTGCTGGTATGGGTGAGCCGGAGGATCTCTTAAGTAAGCTGTGACAAGAAGGGTGACCCTCGGTCTGTAATCAGTACTCCAAGGGCACCGTGCCTGAGGATGATGGATTGGACGATGAAAACTTGGCGACCAGATGACGACAAGGCATTCCTTCTAGTGGTGGAAATCTATCGACAGTACTATCGAGTATCGATAGTCGCCAGAAATCTGACTATCGAAAATGAACAAACTGTCGATAGTCGACTCATCCAAAAAACTATCGATAGGAACACTATCGATAACTGACGGTTGTACTCCGTTGATAGTATTTCCGACGGTACTATTGACATGTTTGCAACACTGGTTTGCGCTTCCTCTTCTTTTTTCTTGCTTTATTTTTTCAAATGGGACACAAACTAGCCCAAGAACTTACCATCCCAAATTTGGTTCAGCTTTCAGTGATTACGAAAACGGGAGTTTCGCCGAAGAGGAGGAAGAAAGGAGTGGCGGTGCGGCAACTGTGCTGCCGCACCGCCACTTTCCAGCAGGCGCGCACGCAGACTGCTGAGCATGCGGCGCCAGCCTCGGTGGCACTAGCTGGCGCCTTCTTTAAAAGTCGTCGCCCTTTCTACCGCGGAACAAAGAGGAAAAGAAAAGAAAAGTCCCCACTCTGCAGACCCAAACTATGCGGTAGCCCGCTGAATCTGGCTGAACCTGGAAAACTAGCAGGCAAAGAGGGACCCCTTGGCCGCGTTCGAGGTCCTTGCGTTCTGTTGGTGTGGTCGGTGTGGTGTCGTTTCGATAGTGGTGCACAACTATCGATAGTATTAACGATCGTAGTGATAGTCGCCAGAAATCTGACTATCTATAGTATTTTCGATAGTTGACTATCGAAAAACTATCGATAGTTTTTCAACAGTCGACTATCGAAAAACTATCGGTAGTACAATCGATAGCTGACTATCGAAAAACTATCGATAGTACTATCGATAGTTTTGCGACAGTATCGGTAGTTTTGAAAAAAAACTGTCGATACTACTGTCCATTATCGATTATCGAAAAACTATCGATAGTCGATTATCGATAGTTTTTCAACAGTATCGATAGTTCTGGCAAAAATATCGATAGAATCGATAGTCAATTTATCGTTAGTTTTGCATCACTAATTCCTTCTCGATCGTTCAGTAGTTGCTCTCTGCCTTGGAGAGCGTCCGACTGGCGTAGGCAATTACTCTTTCTGGGCCGTCCTGCAGTTGGACGAGCATCGTGCAAAGTCTTGTACTCCTCGCGTTCGTGTAGATGTTCCTGGGTCACATTGGTCGAGGGGGCCAAAAGTCTGACGTGTCTGGAGTCTTCGTTTGAGCTCATCGAAGGCCCGCTGTCGTTCTTCTGTCCACTCAAACTTTACGGCATTCTTCGTAAAGGATGTCAGCGGCGCGGATAGTTTGACACAGTCCCAAACGAAGCCTGTATAAGGAGTATTCACTGGAAGCCATATTTGTGGGTGATGTCTAGAGCGCATGCTCTGAACGAGCCCACATTAATAGGCTGCAAAGACCGGCAATCTTGATGGTGAGGAATGCACGTTGCAAAAGAACCGTAGAAGCTCGCCACCAGCACGCACTCAGCAGTCGTGCACACAACCATGGCCGCCAGTGAATACTTCCTATAGTAGGCGTAAGCCCAAGATATCTCCGGACGGCCTTCGCAGGGTCAAATCGTACACCTTCGATACTCACGAAATGACCTAGAAACCAGTTCACACATAGGCGAACCGGCACTTCCTCGGCTTGAGTGGCAGTCCGGCGGTCTTAATGACTTGAAGCACTGCCCGAAGTCGCCTCAAGTGTTCGGCAAAGTAGCTTGAAAATGCCAATAACGTCGTCACCGCAGAAAAAACTGCTTTGTAATTTAAGGCCAGCCAGCACAGCCTCCATAACCCGCTGAAACGTTGCCCCTGCTGTGCATAGTTTGAAGGGCATTACTTTACATTCATGCAGTCTGTCCAGCGTAACGAAGGCTGTCTTCTCGCGATCTCGTTCGTTGATTTCGATACTGCAAAATCCGCTCTTCAAGCTCATTCACAGAAAATATCGGGCGTGGAGCAGCTGATCTAAGGTGTCGTCAATTCGGGGAAGCGGGCAAACATATTTCTTCGTCACAGCATTTAGTTGACGGTAGTCAAAGCAGAAAGGAGCTTCGCATGGCTGCTTAAGGCTCTCGCCCTTCCGTCGCCGTAGAAGTATGTAGGTTCTTTGTTACTTTATGTTGCTTGGCACAGGTTCGCCGCATTAAGCGTTAATTTTAAGTTTTATAAATCAAGTTCATGTTTTTGTTGGCGACAACTATATATATATATATATATATATATATATATATATATATATATATATAAATCAGGGTGTCGAACCGGAACCGAACCGAACCGAAAACCGGAACCGAACCGGTATTTTTTCCGGAACTGAACCCGAACCCGAACCGTTATATTGTTATCGCGATGAACCCGAACCGGAACTGAACCGAAAAAAAAATAACGGTTACCGGCTCATGTCAAAACGGTTCGGCCACGCGCTGTTGACAATGAATGTGCTATCAATGCCATTTGTTTTTTAAGTGCCGTCAACTGACACACACCTCGCTTACATATTTTTCTTCTCCACTCAGTCTTAGGAATATAAACGCTGCATCCATGAATCTTGACAAACGCTGCATCCATGAATCTTGACATAGGAACCAGTATTGCGCTGGTCGCGGCTTGCACGGAAAAAAAAGAATTAAAAGGCTGTGCAAAAAAAAAAAAATCGCGTCACGGGATTTCATTTTTTTACAATCTCGTAAATCCTAAATGCTGCTGTGTGCTCATTTCATAACACGTTTCTAGAACGCGCGAGTTCTTGAAGCTTGCTTCCATCGGAATGAGAAAAGAAAAGGCTGTGGAGTTTGATAATGTTTGAGGGAGAGAAAGAAATTTTATTTACAGTTGAAATGAGCATTCATGAATTATATCTGCTCTTCGCTGCCCCAACCACCGGTCAGAGTATATCGAGCTATGAAGTGTCAAGATTTACATGCCGTATTTTTTCGTACCGGAAACTCGATAAATGCGGGAAAAAAACAGGGATACAAACCCTAGTCGCTCGCGGAGAAGCGAAGCTGCGCGCACTTTCGAATTTGACAAAGGATCTGCCGAGCTTCTGTTGCTTCCGTCGCCTGCCCAGCGTAGTCATGGGACTCAAGCGGGCGCGTGCGCTCAAACCAACGCTCAGCAGACGCTGGAGTTAGCGCCCGTGACAGACAGCCCTGTCATCAGACAGTCGTTGTTTGCCGCTTGCATTGGGCTACAGGCTTTTATAAACGTTATGCACTACTAGTTTCGACGATGTATCCCGTTTCGTATGTGCTGATTTCAGATGTTTTATTTGTAATTTATTTTGATGTTGCAATTTGTCATTTATAATTTCTGAACCGGTTCGCGAACCGGTTCAGCGTCCGAAATTGATCGAAATGAAACAAATTTACCTGAACATCAACCGAACTAAGTATTTTCGGTTCGACAGACTGATATACATATATGTATATATATATATATTTATATATATATATATATATATATATGTATATATAATAACAATGTATATATATATGTGAACAAAGAGGGGAGAAGGTGATTATTGAATTTATTGCATTAAAGTTAGGGAAAGGGAAAGGGAAAGAGAGCTGGCGAAAAATTGGGCCAGGAGCGGGGATTGAACCCGCAACCTCCGCCTGTCCGGGGCGACGCCTTAACCAATTAGACCATCCCGGCCACTGGTTTCGGCGGGCTCAATTTCTGACCAGCTCTCGTGTACTATTAGTTTCGAATTCGTTTAACTGGGTAGACGACAACCGTTGTTGATTTAAGGCCCGCGCTAGTTCCGAATTCCGGCAGTGACGTGGCACGTCATCTCAGCTTTGGAAATGTCGGAAGGGGCCCGTCTCCCAAGATATATAGGGAACCACTCCTCCCCATAGGGACAGGCTGCACCGTATACATAATGGGAATGAGTGAAGATTCACAAGTGCAGCCGTAGTAATATTGTGAACAAAGAGGGGAGAAGGTGATTATTGAATTTATTGCATTAAAGTTAGGGAAAGGGAAAGGGAAAGAGCTGGCGAAAAATTGGGCCAGGAGCGGGGATTGAACCCGCAACCTTCGCCTGTTCAGGGCGACGCCTTAACCAATTAGACCATCCCGGCCACTGGTTTCGGCGCCTCTTGTGGGACCGGGTCATTTAGGGCCATCTTCCTCCTTGTCCCCGAGGGCTGGTTCGTCCAGACCAAAGAAGGAAGAAAAATAAGAGAAAAAAGAGAATTAAGCGGGGCGGGGGTGTCGCGGCAGATGGTTGTTTAAGCTGTATATTGTTGACAGAGTACCCAAATCTTTGTTAATTTTGCACTGGAATTTATGAATTAGGAAAGACTCGCCAATTTCTCTATTTGTTTGAGTCTTGAAGCCACTCTGCATGATGACTAATTTTGCCTCCGTTATTACATGTCCATCCCGGCTGAAATGTTTGGATACAGGAAGGTCGGGTTTGCACCTGACGTCGGACTTATGGCCGTTGTATCTTTTACGAAACGTAGATTTAGTTTGTCCAATGTACTGCTCTTTACATTTGTGACATTCAATGAGGTATATTACATTGTCTGAGTCACAGTCGACATCACTGCTAATCGTTTGACGGAAGTGCGAATTTGTGCTAGATACAATGTTAGTGGAAAGCATTTGACAGCATATCTTACAAGGATTTTCCACATGGTTTACATCCCGTTGGTTTTGAATGACTTTGTTTATTTAGTTTTGCATGCACGAGATTATCACGAATGTTTCGAGGTCGTCTAAAAACCGCTCTGGGCGCGTCGGGGAATATTTCTTTAAGTTTCGTCGATTGCTCTATCAAGTACTGATGTTTCCTTAAGATCGAGCGGATGGCTGGGAGGTTATTACTGTAGGTAAGTGTGAGGTTCACAGGATTTTTGGGGGCATTTCGCGTGGTGCCCGGAGAGAGCATTAAATTACGATCTTTTGCACGTGCCTTGTCTATCGCGTTATCAACTAAGGCCGTTGGGTATTCGCGTCCCTGGAACGCCTCCCTGAGTTGTTCTAAATTTCTGTCGAGATCGTCATCGTTTGAACAGATTCGGCGGCATCGGAGGGCTTGACTATAAGGGATGGCTGTTTTGGAATGTCGGGGGTGCGAGCTTTTGAACGAGAGATATTGCTGTGAATCGGTTGGTTTTCGGAAGAGCGTGGTGCTTAGTACACCATCTACGAGTTTCACAGAGACATCCAAGAAGTTGATATTTGTGAGGGAATAAGAGCTTGTGAATTTTATAGTAGGATGAAACTGGTTAAAATTGTCAATGAAACAAAGTAGATCGCTAAGGCCGTGCTGCCAAATTATAAATATGTCGTCAATATATCGTTTGTACAAGAGAGGGGTTAGCGCGCATTGTCCCAAGAAACTGTCCTCCAAAACTCCCATGAATACGTTCGCGTAGTTTGGTGCCATTTTTGTACCCATTGCTGTACCATTAATTTGAAGATAATGGTCGTCGTCAAATTCGAAATGATTAAAGTTTAGTATTAGATCCAAAAGTTTTGAGAGAGTCTCAGAGTTGACAAGCTTGTCTTTTTTGCGGTTGTAGGCGGAAGCGGTGGCCTGAATGCCATCGGCATGTGGTATGTTGGTGTAGAGTGAGGATACATCTAAGGTTACCAATAGCGCGTTTGGGGGAAAGTCGACATTAGAAATGAGATTTAGAAAGTGTGTCGTGTCTTTGATGTATGAGTTAAAAGTTTGGGGGAGATCTTTAATGAGGTAATCTACAAAATTTGATAAGTTTTCAGTCACAGTGCTATTCGACGAGACAATAGGTCGGCCTGGGTTTCCTGGTTTGTGAATTTTGGGTAGGAGATAAAAGCGTCCTGGTTTGCAGTCGGTGGGAGTGAGAAAGCTTAAAAGGTGGTCGTCTATTTTGTTCTCTTTATGTAAGTGTCTTAGGACCCGGGCGATGGTAGCTGCATAGTTAGCAGTCGGATCAGAAGTTAGGGCGGTATAAAAGTTTTTGTCACTGAGTTGACGCATGGCTTCTGTTTTATACATGGCGGTATCCATTACGACTGTAGCCCCTCCCTATCCGCCGGCTTGATCACAATGTCGTCTCTTTGTTGAAGGTTCTCCAGACTTTTTTTCTCGTCGGGTTTTAGGTTACTTTTTTTACCATTTGAGTCTTTGCGTCTACAATGCATCAAAACATCTTTTTGAATTCCCTTACGTATAGGTCTAGATTCGGATCTTTGCTAGCGAATGGTGTAAAGTCGCTGGATTGTCTGAAGGGATGGATAGGGGGAGAGGAGACATTTTCGTGAAAGTGCTCCCGAAGGCGGAGATTTCGGGCGAAATTATGTAGGTCGAGGTGCATTTGGTATTCATTTACAGGGTTATTGTCTGGACAGAAGGAAAGTCCCTTTCTTAATAGATTTATATCCGAGTGAGAAAGCTCAACTGATGATAAATTTACCACAGTGTTATCAATGATGCCTGATGCATTAAGCATACCGGCAGGTTCGCTCTGGCTTAGGGTAGGGGGCTCTGTGTCTGGTGACCGCGGTCGAACATCGGTTATCCCTTCCTCTCCGCGGGCCTGACAAGTCTCTTGCGGGGTGTCTGGATCGGGTGTCTCTAAATCGATATGGTCGCGGGAAAACTTTTTGGATACTCTTACATGTAATGAATGGGACTTTTTAGTGATGAAGCTAGCTAATTCATGCTTGTGCTTTTCCGAAAGTGGCATGGTTTTGGACAGTTCCTCCTCCTCTTGGCATAAAGAGGTTATATTAGATTTTCATTGGGCAATAAGGATTTTGACTAAATCATTAGAAGTCCTCGAGAGCGACGCGCTCCATTGCGATGCACGTGCGGGATCAAGTGGAAAGTTTGGAAGAGCGGATATTCTAAGGCCCCTTGGGTAACTCTCCTTCTGGGAGTATCGCGATAATGACATGAGATGGTTTTCATAGCTAATACGTTTTCCAATTATTCTGCGAAGGCGAAAGAAATGCTGATTGGGAGCGTTTAGGTTAGGTTTAGCGGGCGGAGAGCATGAAAAGGGTTCACCGGATGGCAGTCAGTTCGGCCGCTGGTTGCCGTGGGGCCGAACTGACTGCCATCCGGTATCGATTTAGAGACACCCGATCCAGACACCCTGCAAGAGACTTGTCAGGCCCACGGAGAGGAAGGGATAACCGATGTTCGACCGCGGTCACCAGACACAGAGCCCCTACCCTAAGCCAGAGCGAACCTGCCGGTATGCTTAATGCATCAGGCATCATTGATAACACTGTGGTAAATTTATCATCAGTTGAGCTTTCTCACTCGGATATAAATCTATTAAGAAAGGGACTTTCCTTCTGTCCAGACAATAACCCTGTAAATGAATACCAAATGCACCTCGACCTACATAATTTCGCCCGAAATCTCCGCCTTCGGGAGCACTTTCACGAAAATGTCTCCTCTCCCCCTATCCATCCCTTCAGACAATCCAGCGACTTTACACCATTCTCTAGCAAAGATCCGAATCTAGACCTATACGTAAGGGGAATTCAAAAAGATGTTTTGATGCATTGTAGACGCAAAGACTCAAATGGTAAAAAAAGTAACCTAAAACCCGACGAGAAAAAAGTCTGGAGAACCTTCAACAAAGAGACGACATTGTGATCAAGCCGGCGGATAGGGGAGGGGCTACAGTCGTAATGGATACCGCCATGTATAAAACAGAAGCCATGCGTCAACTCAGTGACAAAAACTTTTATACCGCCCTAACTTCTGATCCGACTGCTAACTATGCAGCTACCATCGCCCGGGTCCTAAGACACTTACATAAAGAGAACAAAATAGACGACCACCTTTTAAGCTTTCTCACTCCCACCGACTGCAAACCAGGACGCTTTTATCTCCTACCCAAAATTCACAAACCAGGAAACCCAGGCCGATCTATTGTCTCGTCGAATAGCACTGTGACTGAAAACTTATCAAATTTTGTAGATTACCTCATTAAAGATCTCCCCAAACTTTTAACTCATACATCAAAGACACGACACACTTTCTAAATCTCATTTCTAATGTCGACTTTCCCCCAAACGCGCTATTGGTAACCTTAGATGTATCCTCACTCTACACCAACATACCACATGCCGATGGCATTCAGGCCACCGCTTCCGCCTACAACCGCAAAAAAGACAAGCTTGTCAACTCTGAGACTCTCTCAAAACTTTTGGATCTAATACTAAACTTTAATCATTTCGAATTTGACGACGACCATTATCTTCAAATTAATGGTACAGCAATGGGTACAAAAATGGCACCAAACTACGCGAACGTATTCATGGGAGTTTTGGAGGACAGTTTCTTGGGACAATGCGCGCTAACCCTCTCTTGTACAAACGATATATTGACGACATATTTATAATTTGGCAGCACGGCCTTAGCGATCTACTTTGTTTCATTGACAATTTTAACCAGTTTCATCCTACTATAAAATTCACAAGCTCTTATTCCCTCACAAATATCAACTTCTTGGATGTCTCTGTGAAACTCGTAGATGGTGTACTAAGCACCACGCTCTTCCGAAAACCAACCGATTCACAGCAATATCTCTCGTTCAAAAGCTCGCACCCCCGACATTCCAAAACAGCCATCCCTTATAGTCAAGCCCTCCGATGCCGCCGAATCTGTTCAAACGATGACGATCTCGACAGAAATTTAGAACAACTCAGGGAGGCGTTCCAGGGACGCGAATACCCAACGGCCTTAGTTGATAACGCGATAGACAAGGCACGTGCAAAAGATCGTAATTTAATGCTCTCTCCGGGCACCACGCGAAATGCCCCCAAAAATCCTGTGAACCTCACACTTACCTACAGTAATAACCTCCCAGCCATCCGCTCGATCTTAAGGAAACATCAGTACTTGATAGAGCAATCGACGAAACTTAAAGAAATATTCCCCGACGCGCCCAGAGCGGTTTTTAGACGACCTCGAAACATTCGTGATAATCTCGTGCATGCAAAACTAAATAAACAAAGTCATTCAAAACCAACGGGATGTAAACCATGTGGAAAATCCCCTTGTAAGATATGCTGTCAAATGCTTTCCACTAACATTGTATCTAGCACAAATTCGCACTTCCGTCAAACGATTAGCAGTGATGTCGACTGTGACTCAGACAATGTAATATACCTCATTGAATGTCACAAATGTAAAGAGCAGTACATTGGACAAACTAAATCTACGTTTCGTAAAAGATACAACGGCCATAAGTCCGACGTCAGGTGCAAACCCGACCTTCCTGTATCCAAACATTTCAGCCGGGATGGACATGTAATAACGGAGGCAAAATTAGTCATCATGCAGAGTGGCTTCAAGACTCAAACAAATAGAGAAATTCGCGAGTCTTTCCTAATTCATAAATTCCAGTGCAAAATTAACAAAGATTTGGGTACTCTGTCAACAATATACAGCTTAAACAACCATCTGCCGCGACACCCCCGCCCCGCTTAATTCTCTTTTTTTCTCTTATTTTTCTTCCTTCTTTGGTCTGGACGAACCAGCCCTCGGGGACAAGGAGGAAGATGGCCCCAAACGACCCGGTCCTACAAGGGCGCCACGACTCACTCACTGCACCGTAATTACCCAGGAATGCAGCTCCCGAACAAAATCCACAACCGTAATCCCTCACCGCGACAAAAGTGGACTCATCCCCCCTAGCGCTACCCTTTCCCTGCAAGCCCTTTCTGCTACCAATGCACCTGCGAACAGAACCTACAGACCGCCATGCCTCATCGCGCCAAGATTGGACTTATCCCCTCTGTGTTTCCTCTTCCCTACGAGCTCCTTCATACCACCAGTGCACCTGTGAACAACACCCAGAACCGGCTCCCTCATCGCGACAACATTGGACTCGTCCCCCCCCCCATGCTTCCCTTTCCCTACGAACTTTCGCGTCAACAAACCCTCCCCCTAGATATTTTATAAAACTGCCCCACCACGCCATATGGGCTCCCGTCCTGAAGAAGGCAGTGCCACTGCCGAAACGTCGACGGACGTCAAGCCCTTTTCTTATTTTTATTATTTTTTATTTTTATTTTTAATTTTATTTTTCATTTAACAATTTATTTTTGTAAGTTCTTGTGTTTTAACTTTGACTTTTACTCGGTCGTTTTTAAAAGTTTGTTTCCTCGTAACTAGCGTTCTTGTGCCTAGTCTTCATTATTCCCGTAAACCAATACAACTTTTTTTCGGCACCTCACCCTTTTTTCTTGCGTGACTTTTTTCGCCATTAAATTAGAATTTTATTTTTATCATCCTACGGCGCTGTGTCTGCGCACATTACTTGCATATATATATATATATATATATATATATTCAGACGGTGCAGTAGGAACCTGAGCTGTCGACGGGTTTCAAATAGTTCCTAGGCATCGAGACCCTCAGTCGAAGCCGTGCGTTTTGTGACCGATGCCTCCCAAGAGGAACTCACCTCGTAAGAACCCAGCTAGGCACCCGTTCTGCAAACCCTCCTCGTCATGGAAGCCCTCTGCCGGCAGTTACGCCGCCTAGCAATGACAGTGCAAGCCAGCCGCACGTCAGCTCCTCCCCGCCTTCGGGCGGCTTGGCCTCCGCGTCCGGTGCACCCTCCCAGACGGCCGAGTTGGCTGGAGCCTCACCTCGGCCCTCCGGGCGGCCTTCCCGGAGGCTCTCCCAAGACGTCATCACCGTTCCCAGATGGCTCAGCTCCTTCGCCTACGCGTCGGACACCGAGGAGGAGGACCTCCCCTTCCACCGACCAGCGAGCCAGAACCCCCCAGGGCGCTACCGCGCCAACTTCCTCGAGGAATCCTCCGAGGATTCCGACTCCGACGACCAGGCCTCCCCAGACAACCGTGGGAGACGCTACCCAAGCGCACATCCGATCCCGTCACAACCCGACCGGAGCAAGAGGTCAGCGATTGTTCACCAGCAACAGACCCCCTACCCGTAGGGACTTTCGCAACGCCCTCACCTACGTTGACCGTGCAAGCGCCTCCTCAAGGTTCTTCGGAACCCGAGATGTTGTGGAGCTCCAGCTCTTGGAGCATTTCCTGCAAGTGTGGGACTCTGTCCCCCCCTTCGTCCATCGGCCAAATTGCGCATATTTGACAGGGTGCGCCTCCTCTACCATGTCGCACTGTCCGGGTGGCAGACCGCCCTCCAGGGGTACGCCGATCCAAGCGCCTCCTTCCTCCTCGGCGCCCCCATCCCCCCATCACCCGCCGCCACCGGTGCAGTTGACCGTCCCGGTCGACCGTCAGCCAGAGGAAGAGGTGGTCTCCAGTCCACAAGAGGAGCACGCTCCCGCGCTCCCCCAAGGCGCCCAAGGACGCCGACCCAGCAGAGTGAACTCTTCCCCCTCCAACGTGCCTCCGCCAACATGCCGGTGGAACTTTTGGACAGACTCCCTTGTGGCAGACCCCCTGAGTTTGCCCTTCTTGTCCCCGCAGCCCTCACCACCCTCGTCCCCGGTGAGTTTGCCACTTCATGCAGCCACACCGCCAACCGCCGCGTTGGCAGATAGCCTCCTTACCAAGCTTGATTTAGTACTGCACTCCCACAACCCGCCCTTGTAGAGGTTGATGGGCACCAGATTTTGGCCGTCCTTCAGGACGTAGTTGATCCTCCGGATCTTCTCTTGCAGGCCCTTCGGGCCGCTGATATCCCTTTAAGTCCTAACCCAGACTCAGTGTCCCCCGACACAGCTTCTCAGAACTCCAGTGAGTCAGAAGAAGAAGAAGACTCGTGGGCTCTCGCCGCGGATCGCATCCTCCACTGGTTAGAAACTAACCCAGTCCCTGATGAGCCGGACTCCCCGGACGATGGGCTTCGTGACGATGATGACTCTCCGCGCCCCGGTCTTTCTTAAGCCTTGTCCTTGGCAAGACGTTCGCACAAGTAAACCACCCCCCGAGGTGGACTGGGACCTGACAGGCCAGATCTTTTCTTTCCATCCTCCTGCAGATTATTCTGCTCTCCGCATTAAGTGCACTGCCACTTCGGTTTTTAACAACCGCCCTCCCCACCCAGACCAACTCCCCGTCCTGCGAAAGGCGGTCGCTTCTATGGAGTCATCTGGACTCATCAAGCCAACAGTCCGTGGCCCTTATTTAAGCCCCGTCCAGTTGGCTCCCAAGTCATCCTTGGAGTCCAGATTCATCCTTGATGCAAGTCATCTTACGCCCCATCTCCCAGCTCCTACCTTTCGGCTGGACCCTCTTCCAAAAGTCCTCCTCCAGGCCCCCTTCCCCCTTCCGCTTTCTTTACGAAGGTGGACCTGGAGGAGGCCTTTACCATGTGTCACTCCACCCCCAGGCACAGCGTTTGACTACTTTTCGTCTCGACGGCAAATATTATGCCTTCCAGCGACTTCCCTTTGGGATCAGACCGGCCCCTTTTCTAATGCAAGCCTTGGCCACGGCAATGGCTCGCACACTCCGCTCTCGTGGAATTTGGGCTTGGTCGTATATCGACAACTTTCTACTTGCGCACCCTGACCCGGTCTTTCTCCAGGAACAAACATGACACATTCTTGACTGACCTTCTCTTGTGCGGGTTTCGCATAAACCAAAGGACACCTCCGTCGTCCCTTCCCGCACCATTAAGTTCCTTGGCTTTTGCCTCGACAGCACTACCGCTACTCTGTCGCACACACCTGCCCGTGTCAAATCCCTTGAAGATACCCTCACACTCTTAGAGAAGCCCCAGAATATCTCCCGTTACCAAAGACTAGCGGGGTTATGGTGTTTTATTTTTCTGTTGTACCGATCATCTTACCATGCTCTCCGACCGCTTTTCAACGCAGCCGCCACTGGGACACCTCCCCGAGAACTTGGTGTGTTGTTTTTCGAAAACTTTGGACTGCCCTCCCCCACTCAGTGCCCTTTGTGCCGCTTCCCCACTACAAACTTTTTTGCGGATGCTTCATCCACGGGCTTCGGCGTCATCACCCAGGATGCCGCACTCGCAGTCATCACCAGACCCAGCCGCAAGATCTTCCTCCGTGAAGCTACAGCGTGGTTCCTGGCGGCCCTTCTGGCGCCGCAAAGGACTCTCATCCACACAGACAACCTGGCTTTACGCCAGGCCATCACCTCTGGACACCTTCATGCTCTGCCTTGGCAGCTTTGTGTCGCGTTCAGTCTCCTTACAATAAAGGGCAATCTCAGGGCCCGATGGATCCCCACAGTACTCAACCCCGCCGATACGCCCTCGCGCATACTCTCACCTATTCCGCCCACTCGCTCCTGCGATTGGCTAGGGCTGTCGGCGGGGGAGAGGAGGACGCCGGGCTACTTAAGAGCCTTGCCTCCTCCTCGTGCGGCAGTTGGGATTCAGACGGTGCAGCAGGAACCTGAGCTGTCCACGGGTTTCATCACCCTGATGACGCTAAACTCTATCAAGAGTTTAGTGTCATCATTTGGTTATTGACGGACACGATACTGGGAAAACTAGCCCTTCACAGCTCCACTGTAAAATATGCCGGATAGCTCATTAGGTACGTTTGCTTCGGTACTCTGCACCAAGCAAAGCTTAACAGAGTAAATTTGTTTAAGCGAGAAAATATTTTTGAGGCTGAGCACATGGTTTTGCATGGTTTTCGTGGTACCGTGCCAGCTCACTGCACAACACGCCTGACTCACGAACGATTGAGAGACGCCACAGAATCTTATTTTACTACTACTTACTCCACAACAACGCGTTTCAAGGCACTACATAAGTTACATGGCCGGGGATCGGCTAAAGGCTTTCCATGCGGGGGCGGCATACAACATTTTTTGGGAGGCAGGCTCCGAGACATCATTTTCAGAAAATCGATGATAATTGATAAGAGACAATGGCTGAGGAGACGTGGTCGCTCCTCAGCGGACGTGACGGTTGAAGATTCTACATCGCGTTTAATTATCAAAAATTAATCTAAATATATTACAAGATAAAATTTCGATTTCATTTTATAGATGGCTACAGATACAAAGCAGATAGCCTATTTGATGATTTCTCTTACATAAGCCTACTAATCATGAGCAGATAAACACATGCATCATTGCTAGTAATACGCAACGGAACGAAGT